>LPNX010051780.1:0-156127 GCA_001517045.1 Pseudotsuga menziesii
TATATATATATATATATATATAATTTAAAATATAAACATGTATTTACCAGTTGCTCACACCACCGAAACTGATCTGCTTCAAATGGAAGTCCTACCAATGCAATAGAGATTGTAAAGATTGTAATTCATTCTAGAAAACCAGAAAACCCTGAGATGCTCGTATAGAAGATTCAAACAAGAAAGCTCTCCAAGATGGAGGAATGAGAAATAAACCTTAACCTTTAAAATATGATTTCCAATTTCAAGGTGTGGCAATTCACGGTGCTAGTGGAGCATTTTATTGGTATAGCAACAACTATGAGAACATGCAGTGGGAAACTAGTGGAGCATTTTACTTGTACATCAACCGCTATGAGAACACATCAGCTATGAGAACAAGCCGTGAAAAAGGAAATTACGAATTGATGAGTGGATGAAAATTGGGAATTGTCCCTGGATCTCCAGACCGGGGGTTTACTTACGAGCCTGTTATTGGATTTATACTGAGATAAAGTTTTTCCAAAAAAAAGAATAAAGCATGAAAAAGGTTACTTTCTAAAAACTATGAAAAAAAAAGTTTGAGAAAGCTTTATTTTCAAAAATTATAGAAAAAAAATAAGGGTTGTAAAAAAACGAATAAAGTTTGAGAATTTTTTTTTCCAAAAATTATGGAAAAAAAAGAATAAGATTTAAGAAAGTTTACTTTCTAAAATTATGAAAAAGGTTAGCTAATGTGTTAAATAAATAGTTGATAACTTCATAAATAACTAAATCTATTTTATGTTTTAAAATTAGTAAAAACTAAATTATGTGTTGTGAAATTAGTAGCATACTCATAAAAGAGTAATATGAGCTTTTTTCTATAAATATATATTATTTTAACTAAATTATGTGTCTTAAAATTAGTAACATACTAGTAACGTATTTATACAAGTTGGGTTTTTTCTACAAACATATATTATTTTTAATATTTAACAAAATTTAAATAGTTTTGTTATTATATATATATATATAAAGTATGACATATTTTGAAAAGTTTAATATATTATAGGAATATTGTCTATCCTTCAAATGAAAAAATTAAAAATAATCTTTGCTTCGTATTTGACAAGTAAATTTTTTTTTAAAATTTCATTTGCATAGCAAAAAAAAAATTTCCCTTCTATGACGAGCTAGAAGGCTCTTGAAGGGCAATGAGGACTTCAATTTTGATCCCTGCTCCTATGCACCCTTCTGCTTTTTCTGCTTTATTGCCTGTTTTTTTAATGTTTTAAGGCACATAGGAAAGCAAGACTAGGTGAGGTGAACTTGTTTTTTGACCCTTTGATCCTCCACTCTTTCCTCCATGCAAAAGAATGTATGAGCTTCCATTCCACCACTCATTAGCTTTCCCATGCACCCTTGCCAATTCGTGAGCCTCATGACAGATTTGGGATCAGCTTTTTACACCTATGGGGGATTTGCCTATTTTGGGTAAGCCTGCTTTATGCAAGTTTTGGATGCCTCCTTATGCATTCGATCTCTTGATGTATTATATATATTCAGCAACCTATGTTATTACAGGGTTGGATATTGTACACTCAGTTAATATAATTTTGTGTTACAGCTCCATATTCAGTCTCCATTGTTAGCAATTTTGCATGATCAATTGATAATTGTTGTGGGTAAAATTAATCTACTGCTGGCCTGAATTTCTACAATGACGATGATGATGAAGATGATGAGGATGATGATGATGATGATGATGATGATGATGACGCTAGTGATGATTTTTTTTATGATGTTGATGGTGATGATGATGATCATGTTGATGATGATGATGATGATGATGATCATGTTGATGTTGATGATGAAGAAAATGATGATGATGATGAAGATGAAGATGATGATGATGATGATGATGATGATGAAGATGATTATGACAACTATGGTGATGATGATCATGTCAATGTTGATGATGATGATCGATGGTCAATGATCATGGTGATGATGAGGATGAGGATGGTGATGATGGTGATGATGATGATGTTGAAGGTGATGATGATGATGATGATGACGATAGTGTTGATGATGATGATGAGGATGATGTTAAATACAATGCTATTTTTATTATATAAAATGCGCTCGCATTTTGCTTATATAAAATGTGCACATGCTTTGCTTATATAAAAATTGCTCACGTTTTGCTTTACGAAATCGCGCTTGCATGTTGTTTAAATACAAAAATTTATTCCCTCCAAATGATAAGGTTGAGCCTCCACCCATGCTTTCATGGAATTCTTATGCCTATGTGTCTTCTTTGTAATTTGCTTCGGATTCAACATGCCTATGCCTTGGAGTATGATAAACCATGGCTAATTCAGCATTATATCCAAATTTTCAATATGCTCGTGTTTAGTAGTTTGTCTAATTATGCTACACACCTCCAATTTTTACGATATTTTAGAAACAAATATGCCTTTTTTTACAGATTCTAAATATGTAAATTTTAACAAGAATACATAATTTTTTCTATTTTTTTCATATTTATCTTCTGTCATCACTCCTCAACTCAAAAAACACATTGTTAGTGTTTCGTCCATATCTCTTTCATTTCTCAACCATTTAAAAAAAAAATTGTATGGTGCACTAAAGAACACCAACCTCTACATGCTATAAAAAAACCATGTCCAAATATATGAATTAAGACATTCAAACTCTGCACCCACAATTGACGTACCGTTTTCGAGGTTTGATCTCTCAGATAATTAAAAAAAAATATATATTATTTTTATTATTGGAAAAATAGTTGTGCACTAGTCCTATATGTTCTCTATATGTATATCGGTTTTCATAAGTTTATTCCATCATTTAGACACTCAGACGATGCACCCACAAAAACATATACCTTATAATTAGTCCCAAAAATAAAAAGTTCCCGTTAAAAAATATCTAACTTTAGATAGTTAACATAATTTTCAATAGAAAAAGATTATATATTTGGAAAGGCCATTCAATTTCCTACATTTATTGCTTTTTACTGATCGGAAGATTCATTGTGTAAGAGTCTCAAAATATCCATGCAAGTTGATGGATGTCTATTTTTTCACTTTTTGTTGCATCTAACACGCCAAAAGAGACCCTCAACTTCTTGGACACACTCCTTACAAATACTGGAATGTACCTTTTTCCAATGATTTTGTAAAGATGTCTACAAGTTGATCTTCAGACCTCTAAAAACTAAACAAATATCTTTGTTTTTCACCAACTCTCTTATGAAATGAAATATTGTGTCGATGTGCTTAGTTCTCTTATGAAACAAATGGTTCTTAGAGAGTGCAATGGTTGAATTGTTGTCATAGGAAATGGTTGTGGGTTCTTGTTGGTCCTGTGATAAAATTGTCTGCATCGATATGGCTTGACATGGAACACATGTGGCTGCAACATAATCTAATTCTGTTGAAGATAGAGTTATAATGGGGTGTTTCCTTGAACCCCATGACACAACACCTGTACCAAAATGAAATGTATACCCAAATGTGCTCTTCTTGTCATCTGTGCTACCTCCATTAGCACTGTCAGTGTATCCAATGAGATTAAAACTTTATGAGGTTGAACTTCATTATACCAAAATCCTTTGTGTCACTTGTATACCTCATAATCCTTTTACCTAATTGCCAAGGGGAGCCTTTTGGTGACTCTATGAATATTGATATCAAGGTTATTCCATACATGATGTCTCGGAGGGTAATTTTTAGGGGCGAAATTGTTAATTGACTATTTTTTGGGTGTTTTACAAAAAATAAATTCATTATTTGGTCATTTTTAGTGTCTAATGTCACCTATATTTACATAAAAATATGTTTTTTGTAATTATAATATTCACCAAAATTTACACATTTGAGTGTTAATTTTATGTTTCATATTTAATATTCGCCTACCTATCTATACACATGTTTTTTTCAATCCAAAACAATCCCCTAGAACACTATACTTTAATATAAGAATCCTTACAAAATACCCTGATGTCTTGTATTGTCGTTATTAAATACATAAGGCTACCAACAAGCCTTTTAAATGACCAAGTCCTAGGAAAAATAATATTTAATAATATGTCCATGAGCAGGAGGAGGCTAGAATTTGATGGGGATTAACATGTGTGTAATGAAAGAGATGGCACATTAAGATATTTTTCTCTGTTGGTTCAATGAATAGGCTCAGGGGTTCTGGAGCAAGTAATTTGGTTTTTGTGTGAGTTGGTTGGGAGGAAAAACTTCTCCACTTTTGTTTTCCCATCCTTAGTTCCAGGTTCCTACTCTGTTTTTCTTATGACTAATTCTAGTTACCATAGGATGTGTATGTCGGATGTTTGTGTACAGTTACATCTCCATGCAGTAGGGTTATCCATTTTTGTAGAACAAATATCCCTCTTTCTTTGATGTATATTAGATCCATACAATGATATTACTTTAGTGATTAATAACTCACTCTTAGAATAAGTTGGTAGAACTGGTTGTTGCGGATATAGTTTCAAATCTAATACTTGAATAATTTAGAACTCATGATTCTGTTTATAATGGATTGAATCCTCTATTACTTTTAAAATGTACTGTGTATTCCTACATTTAACTTGGCATTATCTGTTCATATCATTTCTGCTCAACCTAATTATTCTTATTGAATCTAGACTGAATTTGTAATGTTGTTATAGCCTAGATATCTACTATGCTTATGCAAAAAATTAAAATTATTTATTTTTTACTTAGAGGAAACCTTAAAAATTGGTTGTCTGAAACCCTAATCAAGTTAGCACAATTAGGGCTTGAATATTAAAATAATAAACAAAGAAGACAGAATCAAAGAAGGGTTAAGCATCAAGTTAATCTCCAATTCAGTTTACCTTATAGTAATTCAAAACCCCAAATCAAACTAGAAACCCGTGAATCTGTAAAGTTAAATGTTGATCCACAAATTTAGAAGATCAATGGTCCAAATCAAATAAGTAATGAGATCAACGGTTCGCAAAAGTTTTGAAAGATAGATTGCAGAGGTTTAGTTCCAAAAAAATGTAAGGAAACCCAATTTCCTCAATTCGCAATGTTAAACATCGATCTACAAAGAAGTAGATCAATAGTCGAGATTGCATCTGCAAGGAAGACAAATAGTCGATAATAGTTGTGAAGGTTTCGTTGTCCAATCCACAAAAAAGTAGATACACATTCGAGATTGAATCCATAAATAATATCAATGGTTGATATTGGTCACGGAGATTCCCCTATGGAATCCACAAAGAATCAGATCAATGATGGGGACTTAAGCTGCAAGAAATCAATGGTGCTGAAAGTATAAAATATTGAGTTAACAAATTTTGGAGTTGTTGCAACCCGTGACCCACAATCCTCCTTTGTGGAGTGAGGAATGAGGAAGGAAAAAAGTGAAAGAACAAGTTCATGTATTTTTTATTAATCTTGTATATTGATCTAGGAACAAAGCATCAATCTCATCAAAGATTAATCAACAAATAACTCATGAAATGGTGTAATCGATCTATAAGAATAGTAGCCGCTCTGTATTCACATAAAGAATGAATGATTACAATTACAATGTCATGCTACAAGCATGAATGAATGAGCAACTCGAATCATCAAGGTGGTCATTCAAATTGAATCAGTGAGTCTAGCTTAACTGACTATAAGCCATAGTCCACACTCTGTTAACCACTGATCAAAACCCTAATTGACTCAACTGAACCCTAACTGAAGCTGGAGTGCAATAAATGACTGAGTATCAACTGAAAGAGATTAGACACATGTCATAGCAAGACAACCATTAAGTTCTAGCACTTCAATGACACCAATGAACCCCGATGAGGTTAACTGAAGTTGAACTGAACATCAAAAGTTGGTGGAGGCGCCCCTGTTGACTCCAGTTCATTAATTTATCATTAAATAATCAATTAAATGAAAGGAGGCACCTTCACTCACCTATTTAACTGATTGTAACCACCAGTTAGAAATTAGGTGCATTAATATCACTCAGATCACCCCCGAAGTGCTTAAGTTAGCCTCCCCGAATGTAGGAGAAGGCTAAGTTAGTCTCCTTGACTGAAGGTAGGCATGGGTGTGACTGGATGATGACATTTAATGCTCCACTGATGTTAATTAATGTCAATAATACTTAGGATAGTGATTTAACTAGGCCAATTTGACCAAAAAGAGTGTGTATGGTGGTAAATGTCTCCAACACCCCCCCTTAAGCTATACTCAGAAGGAATTAGAAAACACAAATGCATAAAAATGGTAGGGCCATGGTAACTAAGGCCATAGGTCATCCTATATAATTCTGAAACTGAAACAATGCTCAAAACAAACTAAGTGAGGAAAAGAGGGAAAACCCAGTGGAACCCCCCCCCCCTCCCCCCCTCAAGCTGAACACTGAAAGGAGTCAGAATCACCCTGATGAACTCATCCCCAACAGTGAACGAAGGTAAGTGAACTTCTTTTTTGAAAATCTCTTGGTGAAGATGTCTGCAATCTGCTCATCAGTCGGGCAGTATTGCAGAATGATGGTCCTATGATGCACTAGCTCCCTGATATAGTGCATGTGGATCTCTACATGCTTGGTCCTTTTCCTGGTAACTGGATCTATGGAAATATTAATAGCACTTTGATTGTCACAAAAGAGGACAGTGGACAAAGTACTACCAATATCAATCTCTGAAAGAATTCCTTGCAACCAAACTGCTTGGATGTAAGCAGTCACTGCTCCTCGATACTCAGCCTCTACTGAAGATAGTGCTATGGCAGCCTGCTTTTTTCTTGACCATAAAATGGGGCCATCACAAAACATGAATACATATCTGGAAGTAGACTTCTGATCAATATAATCACCCTCCCAATCAGAATCTGTGTATCCAACCATCTCTAGTTCGGAGTCTGCAGCATAGTGAATGCCGTAGGTCTTGGTTCCCTGAATATACTGGAGGATCCTCTTGGCTTCCTTCCAATGAATATCATGAGGCTTCTGCATGTATCTTGATACAAAATTCATGGCATAACAAATATCAGGCTGAGAGTGTTTCAAGTACAACATGCTACCAATCAGCTGTCGATAGATAGTGCAGTCCATGGGAGGTGTTCTTTTTCCTTCTTCAAGGCTGATCCATGAAAGGAAAGGGAATGGTGCAGGCCTACAATAAGCCATGTTAAAATTTACTAACATGTTTGAAATATATTTGGACTAAGTGACCATAATCCCATCATAATTTTTCTCAATTTCGAGCCCCAAAAATTGTTTTAGAAGCCCCAAATCACTCATTTCAAAGGTATTGTGCAAAGTAGTTTTGATGGTTGAAATGGAGGTAACTATGCTACCTATGATCAGTAAGTCATCAAAATATAAAAAAAATTATAATTATATGACCATCATACTTCTGTAAATACACATTTGGATCTGATCTACAGCTTTGAAAGTTTTGCGAGAGAAGGAAGGCATCCATCTTGGAATACCACTCTCTTGGGGCCTGTTTTAACTCGTATAGTGAATTCTTTAGCTTGCAAACCAAATATGGATCAGTGATATAGCCCTCAGGATTCTTCATGTATATATCCTCATGAATATCTCCATGCAAAAATTCTGACTTAACATCCATGTGATGCATTTCCCAGTGCTTGGATGTTGAAATTGCCAAAACAAGGCAGATGGAGTCCATTTTTGCAACCAGTGCAAAGGTCTCATGGTAGTCCACACCTTGGACCTGAGAGAAAAATTTTGCCACCATAATTGCCTTATATTTATAGGTTCTTCCATCAGCAGTGACCTTGGTCTGAAACACCCACTTTCGTTGAACCAATTTCCTTCCCGAAGGAAGAGAAACTAGCTCCCAAGTAGTGTTTTTTTGAAGAGAACTCATCTCTTCATCCATGGAAACTTACCATCTCGGATCCTTCCGAGCATGGTAGTAGGATTTTGGATCTGAAATAATCATAAAATAGAAATTTTTGGACAGCAAATTATTATAACAGGAGAGCGCAATACCTTCTCTTTGGAAATCAGACCGGGTTCTCCTTGGATCATCCGGATTTCCAATGTTGTCTCCTGCGGAGGAGAGTGTCTGTCGGGCCCATGTAGGAAGATGATTTTTCACTTCAGGTTATGATTCAGCATCTGATTATTGCTGCAAACTGATATCATAAATAATAGGATCCAAATTAGGGTCATCACCCCCAATTTCATCAACCAAATATTCAGTAGAATAAGAAGGAAATTCAACAGTTTTCTCCTTCACTAGTTCCACCTCCTAAAGAGGCTCATCGAACTTGACACTTCTCTCAATGATGATTTGTTTGGTATTGATATCCAACAGCTTGAAACATTTAGATTCATCAGGATACCCAATAAACATACATTCTATGCTTTGCGGTTGCAAAGCCCTTCTTTTATTAAGCGGAATCCGGGCCCATGCAGTGGACCCAAACACCCCTAGGTTGGACACATCCGGATTCTATCCGAAGTATGATTTGAAAGGGGTATTCCATTTCATAGATGAGTGTGGAACCCTGTTATAAATGTATTCTAAATCATGCATGGCCTCAGCTCACAAATTTGCAGCAAGATTCCTGGATTCCAACATACAGGTGGTCATCTCCTTGACAGACTGATTCTTCCTTTCTGCTACTTCGTTCTGCCGGGGAGTGTAGGGAATTGAATGTTGGACCTGAATACCACTTTGAGAGAATATTTGAAGAAAATAATTACTTAAATACTCCCCTCCATTATCATATCTCAATATCTTGATCTTAAGCCTACAGGCATTTTCGATCAAGGCCTTCAATTCAGAAAATTTTTCATAGACTTCAGACTTCTTTTTGAGAAATAAGACCCATGTGTACCTTGAAAAATCATCAATAAAAGTAATAATATACCTTGATACATTCATGGATGTGATATGCATCGGACCGCTGATATCATAATGTATCAGCCCCAATATGCATGTAGCTCGGTTTTCCTTCCCCCGATCTAACTTGTGCTCAGGGTGTTTTCCAATCACATAGCCCTTGCAAATTCCCATGGTTGCTTTGATGACCAGGAGGCCTTCAACCATGGAGTTTTTCTTTAATTTCTGAAAATATTTGAAACTAATATGGCCAATCCTCTCATGACACAACCTACTAACCTCATTTCCATGAGTTAGCAGAGCGGTGGGCTTTGCATCCATGACAAAGTGAGAGAACTCATAGACTTTTGCATGAGGGTTTGCAAGGCCTTTAGCAATGAGTTTCCCGGATGCAATTTCTGTTATATCAACATAATTTGGGCTAAAATAAACTCTCTTAGGAACTCTTGTATGTGTCATCTACTAGACACTAAGGATATTTGATGCCAGAGATGGTACATACAAAACATTTGAAAAAAAACCATTTTCAAGATCAACAGTACCTTGTCCTTTTGAAATGATGGTGGAGTCATCTCCCATGTGGATGGGGATGGATTTGCTAGTCTCCAAGGATGAAAAGGAGTACATTTCAGCCATCATGTGGTTCTAATCTCCAAAATCAATCAAGATTTCTTTGGACTTCGAAGTTCTTTCCATGAGAGAATGATCTTTTTCATGTTGTGGTTCCTAATCTTGCTGATCTCTCCTCCGAAAGCTCTCCGGAATATTGATGTGATTTCTCTCTAGGAGAGAGGTTGCTTCATCAAGCTTCTTCTTCATGTAGGCATGTTCAGAGTGGAAGCCCTTCCTGCAATAAGAACACTTGAATTTTTCCTTGCCATGGTGCCCTTTTCCTTTATTCTTTCTTGAGCCGGAAGACTCATCATGCTGCTAGTTTTCAACTCTAGGTTTAGGAGCATCAAATTTAGTTTTTGGGTTCTTCTGCTGCTTTCCTTTACCGTTCAAATATTTGGGCCCCGAGACATGGAGGGCTTGATCATGGGAATATTTGATGATCCCCATCTGGACAAGCTTCTCATGGTCACTTGTTAGGGACTCAATGAAGGCATTGAGTGTAGGCATCTTCCATCCAGGGGTTGTGAGATTCCCCGTAGGGAATGTAGAAAAAAAAACTGAATAATCAGCCCTAAGCTTGGAGAGTATGGCATAAGCTTGGAGAGTATGGCGAGGATGAGTTGATCATCCTCCTTCTCCACTTTGCATTACTTCAAGAGTAAAATTTTATGCTTGAACTTTGTGAAAAAGTCATTTAGAGTCTCAAAATTGGAGGGCTAGAGAGACATTAATTCATTTTCAAGCTGGTAAACCCTCAATTCATCATGCTTTCCATATAGAGTTTCCAATTTGTCCCATATTTATTTTCGAGTCTTCAATCCTGGAAGATGGAAAAGGAGATCCCAGGAAATAGAGAGGCACAAGAAATTGAAGGCTCCATCCTTCTTGTTCAAGAATATTGATTTTTCTATGGATGAACTGGGCTCATCTTTAGTGTCCATGGTGAATCTAAAGAGTCCTTTGGAGCACAGTTGAATCTCCATATCACCTTTCCATGAGTGGAAATTGTATGGAGTCAAAAGATCTACTGAAGAGGTCGTCTGGATCTGCTGGAGCGAATGCTTCACCTATAGAAAACCTGAAAAACAAAATAGAAAGGGAAATGTAAGGTCAGACAAGCTACACATTTTAGGATTTCATCACACCCAGCAAAGTCAATCAAGCAAGCTTGATCAACAATTTCTTTACTTGGGGTATTAAGTGGTAAGCCTTGGCTTCTATTGTAGTGCTGGATTTTTGAGCTATTGCTCAAATTTCATGCAGAAATCTGTCAAAAAGCTTGTTTTTGAGAGATAGAGCTTCATCCCGCCTTGAGCTCTAATACCATATTAATTTTGTATATTGATATAGGAACAAAGAATCAATCTCATCAAAGATTAATCAACAAATAACTCGTGAAATGGTGTAATCGGTCTACAGGAATAGTAGCCGCTTTGTATTCACATAAATAATGAATGATTACAATTACAATGTCATGCTACGGGCATGAATGAATGAGCAATTCGAATCCTGAAAGAGGTCATTTGAATTGAATTAGTGAGTCTAGCTTAATTGACTATAATCCATAGTCCACACTCAGTTAACCACTGATCAAAACCCTAATTGACTCAAATGAACCCTAACTGAAGCCAGAGTGCAATAAATGACTGAGTCTCAACTGAAAGAGATCAGAAACATGTCATAGAAATCCAACCATCAAGTGATAACACTTGAATGACTCCAATGAACCCTGATGAGGTTAACTGAAGTTGAACTGAGCATCAGAAGTTGGTGGAGGCGCCCATGTTGACTCCAGTTCATTAATTTATCATTAAATAATCAATTAAATGAAAGGAGGTGCCTTCACTAACCCATTTAACTAATTGTAACCACCAAATAGAAATTAGGTGCATTAATATCACTCAGATCAGCCCTGGAGTGCTCCAGTTAGCCTCCCTGAATGTAGGAGAAGGATAAGTTAGCCTCCTTGACTGAAGGTAGGCATGGGTGTGACTGGATGATGACATTTAATGCTCCACTGATGTCAATTAATGTCAATAATACTTAGGATAGTGGTTTAACTAGGCCAATTTGACAAAAAAGAGTGTGTATGGTGGAAAATGTCTCCAACATTTTTGAGTTTTCACAAATCGCAACCCGCAACCCACCTTTGCAGAATGCAGAATGCAGAAGGTAGGAAGTGAAACATTAAATTCACATATTTTGGAGTTTCCGTGACCCATAACCTGCAATCCACATTTATAGAATTCAAAAGGTGGGAAGTAAAATATTAAGTTGAGGGAATTTGGAGTTTCCTCAACCTAAAACTCGCAATCCGCATTTGCAGAATATAGAAAGTCAAGGATTAATTTAACAGAATTTGGATTTTCCACAACCTGCAATGCTCATCAAGTCAATATCAATGATCATGGTTGATTTTGCAAGGAATCAACGGTGCATAAGGTAAATGATTTATTTAACAGAATTTTGGATTCCACATTCTGCATTGCAGAATAAAGGATGCGGAATGCGTGATCAAAACTGCGGAATGGTTCTTGGGGATGAACGGTACCTTGATTTTTGAGTTTTTGTTTGAAAATCTATTCTTTTTGGAAAAAGTGTTTCTAATATTTTAAGGAGATGATGATCATTTCATATGTCCATAGTTATGCTTTAAACTCTCTATTTGTTTATAATGCCTCATAACAGTTAGGTATTTTATTAATATGTACGAAGATATACGGTTATAGATATTTTTTTTTATTTCTGGAATTTGAGGTATGTTACATATGGTATCAGAGCCACATGTTTCAACCCTATCACCTTTTGGTAACATCGAGTTCCACTGAATTAGAGAAAATTTATTCTAACCATTAAAATTTTTGCTTGCATTGTATAGTATACATACAAGTTGCTCTGCAAAAGACATAGCCATAGGATTAACCCTATCTCCTCTTGGGGACATCTAGTTCCATTGAAGCACAGTAAATGGAAATAGTCTTTGGCTTGATAAATCCTAGTTAATGTATTGAGGTTGTGTATTCAAATTGATGGGTTCTGATCAATGCATTCTAGTGAATGTACTAACAGGGATGCTCGTATGTTAAGTGATTGATGAAGGGTTGTCTCTGGTGGAAATTACATGATTATTATAGGACTGAAATAGATTAAGGTATTATGGATTAATGAGCAGCTATGCATGAAAATCGTTGTATGAATAATTTTAGTTGATGATTAATGGCTTCTTGAATGAGTTCTAAGAAGAAATATGCTCTAAAATAAGATGAAAAGTGATATGATGTATGGCCCTTGTATAAAATTGAGCACATAGATCTGCGGACCAACACACAACTCACAATATAGATCAGACAATTTTACTCAGAAATTGAAGAATGAAACATTGTAAAAATGGCTTGCAATAGTGAATGCTTTCATTAATAAAAAGTAATTGGATAATTAATTACAATGTAATACACTGGTATTATTAATAACCAGTTAATTCGAATGCATGAGAGAGGAATTTGAATTGATTGACTCTACTTAACTACATGGATAACTGGACATGTCTAAATCATTATCGGAGCTCAACTAGTTATCCCTAGTTGCCTCAATCAGTGCACCAGTCAGTTAGAATCAATTAACTAGCCTAAGTGAATCCGATAGGTGAGGAATTGTGCCTTCCCACTTGCAATCGATCAATGACTGGTGCTAACTGAATGTAACTGGATGTAGCTGAATGTAACTGAATTCTAACTAGGATTAACTAGTCACTAACTGAACGAGGTTGGTTCCAGCACTACCAGTCACTCCTAAATTGTAGGTATTGGTCTAGGAGGCTCCTAAATTGATGCATGCAAGTGAAGTCAGTGGCAGTTAGCCTCAACTAGCGTTCCCCACACTCTAGTAACCGGTACATGTGGCCCAATTAGGCCATGTAGACCCAATGGGAGCTAGTTAATAGACTTACAAAATCGTATAACCAAATATTAAGTAATACTTGTGTCCACCACTCTATAGATAAAAATTCAAACTTTTACATGGTGAAACATTTATGGATTCTTTGTGTCTTTCACTGAACGGTAAATTTCAGAAAATTTTACACAAGTAATTCTAGAGAAGATGTGTGGCTAAATAAAACATGCATTCAACCATAAAGAATGGATTTATATATCTTGTTGAGACATAACAAGCACTATTTATGAAAATACAACCTTAGAAAAGTACAAGGATGTTTCACCTTTTAGAGAGCTTCGACTGTCATCACTTTCCAAAAACACAGAGCTTGATCTCTTGAACTCTCCACAAAGTTTTTCCTTCTTCTCCACTATTTAATTCTCTTTTTCACTATCTGTTACTGATTTACAAACATCTTCTTCTTTATATAGACAGACTAAAATAGCCTCTCTGTGAAGCTACTGACTTAATCATTAAAAAATGTAATAACTATCCACCTAGAAACTTATCGTCATAAATTTAATTCCACTTATTTACATAAAAGATAAGTGAACTCTTCAACCTATCACAGATATTGATAGATCATGACCAACTATAGACTTCGATAGAGTCAGCTAACAATATAAGAGAATCAACGAGTAATTAATATTTCCAACACTCCCCCTTAATTATGAGGAGGTGACGATCTTGAAACAAAATAATACAAAATGTTTCAAAGCTTAAACTTGCTATGTTCGTGATAGAATTCACTCTACAGAACTTGTCATTCCAAGATAACCTTACAAATACTAGAATGCACCTTTTTCCAATGGTTTTGTATAGACGCCTGCAAGTTGATCTTTAGACCTGCAAAAACCTAAACAAATATCTTTGTTTTTCACCAATTCTCTTATGAAATGAAATCTTGTGTCGATTTGCTTCGTTCTCTTATGAACCAAATGGTTCTTAGAGAGTGAAATGGATGAACTATTGTCACAAAAAATGGTTGTTGGTTCTTGCTAGTTCTATGACAAGTATTTTAAAATTGTCTACATCCATATGGCTTGAAATGCAACGCCTGTAGTTGCAACACAATCTGATTCTGCTGAAGCTAGAGTTATAATGGGGTGTTTCTTTGAATCCCATGACACAACACCTATAGCAAAATGAAATCAATACCCAGATGTGCTCTTCTTGTCATATGTGCTACCTCCATTATTACTGTCAATGTATAGAATGAGATTAACATTTTATGAGGTTGAACTTCATTTAACCAAAATCCTTTGTGCCACTTATATACCTCATAATACTTTTACCTACTTTCCAATGGGAGTCTTTTGGTGACTCTATAAATATTGATATCAAGGTTACTCCATACATGATGTCTCAAAGGCTAATTTTGGGAGGCAAAATTGTTAATTGACTATTTTTTGGGTGTTTTTCAAAAAATAAATTCGTTATTTGGTCATTTTTAGTGTCTAATGTCGCCTATATTTACATAAAAATATGTTTTTTTCATCATAATATTCGCCAACATTTACACATTTCAGTGTTAATTTTATGTTTCATATTTAATATTCACCTACCTATCTATACACATGTTTTTTTCAATCCAAAACAATGGCCTAGAATACTTTACTTTAATATTAGAATCCTTACAAAATACCCGTATGTATGGTATTGTTGTTGTTAAATACATAAGGCTACCAACAAGCCTTTTAAATAGTGTAGGATATAAAGTTGATCCATCACCATCCTTGATCAATTTTAAACCTGTTATTATTGGTGTCCGGGTTGTCTTGCAATTAGACATGTTAAATCTTTTCAAAACTGCACTTGCATACTTCGACTGTGACATAAATATACCACTTTCAGAATGATGGAATTCAATGCCAAGGAAACATTTCATAAGCCCCAAATCAGTCATTTCAAATTTACTTTCCATAACTTCTTTAAAGTATTTTATGCCAAAGTCAACAATAAATATTAAATCACCTACATATAGGTATACAATTAACATCTTACCTTTCTCATTAACTTTGGTTTACAACGCCGCTTCACTTTCAATTCTGTGAAATCCATTTTGGGTGAGATAGGAATCAATGTGACTATACCAAGATCTGGGGTCTTGCTTCAAACCATACAGAGCCTTTTTCAGCCTGTACACTTTGTTCTCTTGTTGCAGGACTTCATATCCTTGTGGTTGTTCCACAATCACTTCCTCTTCCACTTTTCCATTCAGAAATGTTGATTTAACATCCATTTGATAAACATACCATTTATTTTGTGTAGAAATAGCCAAAAATATTTTTATTATATCCACGCATGCAACAGGTGCAAAAGTTTCATTGAAGTCTATGTCAGGTTGTTTTGTGAACCCACTTGCAACCATTGTTACCTTGTGCTTCTGTACATTCCCATCAATAGCTTTCTTGGTCTTTTAAATCCATTTGACACTGATTACATATTTATCTTTTGGAACATCTACCAGCTCCCATGTTTGATTCTTCTCAATGCATTCTATTTCTTCATCCATGGTTTGTTCCCATACTTCATCTTCGACAACTTCCTCAAATGTTAGTGAATCATCTATTTGAGAAAACAATTTGGTGTACCATCTTGGTATATTTCACATAGGCTTATTGTCTTCACTGGATTTGTCAATGTTGAACTCGAGGAACTACTTAATGGAGTCTATTGTCCTCTTGGTGTGCTTGCTGACATAGCTTGAATCGGGAGTTGTGTCGATGTTCCTTGTGATGAACCATATCTTGGTGTCATGTGATTCGACAGTGATGCAACATTTTGACATGCATGTGGTATTTGAAAAAATTCCTCTACCATGTCATCATGGTCGACATCCGAAACAATTTAAACATTCTTCTCAGTGGTTCCATCCCATGATTGATTCTTGATAAAATGAACATCATGACTGATGATCACTTTCGTTGCGAAAGGATCATACAACTTGTATGCTTTTGTGTCTTCAAAATAACCAACAAAAATACATTTCTTTAATACCCCGTGAATTACTAATTATTAATTCTGCTAGGAAATACTTTGATTATTATTTTATTATTCGTTGACTAGAAAGTCAAGAATAGAACTTTTGTAATAAAACCATTCCTTATTAATAAAATATGTTGAAGGAAAACAAAAGTGGAAGTAGATGTTGAAAGAGTGTTCGCTGACCCACAAGAGGGAAATGACAAGTGGCAAAGACCACCAACTGAGAACTCGAGATCCAGGACGCATCATCCCCAAAAATCAGGTTTGCACTCCTAGTTGAGTTGATAAAGAGAAAGAGGCTCATAAATGACTGTTATGGAGAGAAATTCCTATGGCTTGGGGTAACACAACAGATAGATTGACTCTAGAAATCAGTCCTTTCCTATATGCAAGAGAAACCAAATATCTAACACTAAAGGATCTCGATTCATGCCTTATTTTGGATGGTTGATGTAGATCCCCGTTGAGCTTTCCAACTCCAACTTGAATTGATAAATTGATTCCTCAACATTCAATAAACAAGAAAATCATGCTATATATAATCGTGTTATACCTACTCTAGCATATATAATCAATAACATATAAGCATTTGAAATCATCCATGGATCAAATATTCATTCAAATACACANACATAAAACAGATATTACAATAGAGAAAACCTCTGTCGGTACGTCTGGGAATCGGAGAAACTGGGTCCCCCACTTGGGCCTCCACCACTTCAATCCTCCATCTCTCGATAGTAAGCTCACAAGAAAAGGGAAATCTTGGGAAGAACACAAAAGTGCTCCAAGGGACAAAGGGATGCAGACTCAAATATAAGCTCTGGCAACAATGGACTATAGTTTTCTTTCCCTCAATTCCTCATGCCTTCAATGTATCCAAAGGGTTCCTTATATAGCTCTTTAATGGGGTAATGAGAGGTCGAATCCGAGCAATCTCAAGGCATATGGAGGGCTAGGAGACAAGTGAGTTGGGTCCACATCAAGGAAAACTACAAAAGAATTTGGCCTTTTGCACACATCCCGATGTATGCGGTTTTAGTGGTAAAACCCGCATATATACGCGATAAAGGGTTTAAAAGTCACGTATGGAAATTTTTGCATGTTTTTAGGGATGATCTTGGTAACATTAGAGGAAAAAAAAATGGTCCATGGGGTCTAAGGAGTCTGTAGAGGGACAAGGAAGGCCATGAAAATATGATTCACCATGTGTGGTAAAATCAAGTATAACAATGACCAAGTCCTAGGAAAAATACTATTTAATAGTATGTCCATGAGCAGCAGGAGGATACAATTTGACGGCGATTAACATGTTTGTAATGAAAGAGATGGCACATTAAGATATTTTGCTTTGGTGGTTCAGCGAACAGGCTCGGGGGTTCTGGAGCAAGTAATTTGGTTGTTCTGGGAGTTGGTTGGAAGGAACAACTTCTCCACTTTTGTTTTCCCATCCTTGGTTCTAGGTCCATACTCTATTTTTCTTATGACTAATTCTAGTTACCATAGGTTCATACTATGTTTTTCTTATGACTAAATGATTTATTTATCGAAATTTTGGATTCTACATTTTGCATTGCGGAATACGGAATCAAAACTGCGGAATGGTTCTTGGGGAAGAACAATAACTTATCTTTTTGAGCTTTTGTTTGAAAATCTATTCTTTTTGGAAAAAGGGTTTCTAATATTTGAAGGAGATGATGATCATTTCATATGGCCCTGGGGTTATAATTTAAGCTCTCTATTTGTTTGTAATGCCTCATAATGGTTAGGTATTCTATTAATATGTCTGAAGATATACGGTTATAGATATTCTTTTTTATTTATAGAAATTGAAGTATGTTACATATGGTATCAAAGCCACAGGTTTCAACCCTGTCACCTTTTGGTAACATCAAGTTCCGCTGAATCAGAGAAAATTTATTCTAACCATTAAAAAAAATTCCTGGATTGTTTAGTATACATACAAGTTTCTCAGCAAAAGGAAGAGCCAGAGGATTAACCCGGTCTCCTCTTAGGGACATCTAGTTCCATTGAAGCACACTAAATGGAAATCATATTTGGCTTGATAAATCCTAGTTAATGTATTGTGGCTGTGTATTCAAATTGATGGGTTTTGATCAATGTATTCTAGTGAAAGTACTAACGGGGATGCTCATATCTTAAGGGATTCATGAAGGGTTGTCTATGGTAGAAATTACATGATTATTATAGGACTGAAACAGATTAAGGTATTATGGATTAATGAGCAGGTATGCATGAGGATCGTTGAATGAATAATTTTAGTTGATGATTAATGGTTTATTGAATGAGTTCTAAGAGGAAAATTCTCTAAAATAAGATGAAAAGTGATATGATGTATGGCCCTTGTATAAAATTGAGCACATAGATCTGTGTACCAACACACAACTCACAAGATAGATTAGACAATTTTAGTCAGAAATTGAAGAATGAAACAGTGCAAAAATGGCTTGCAACTATGATTGATTTCATTAATCAAAAGTAATTGGATAATTAATTACAATGTAATACACTGGTATTAATAACCATTCAATTCAAATGCATGACAGAGGAATTTGAGTTGATTGACTCTACCTAACTGCATGGATAACTGGACATGTCTAAATGATTATCAGAGATCAACTAGTTAGCCCAAGTTATTTCAATTAGTGCACTAGTCAGTTAGAATCAGTTAAATAGCCTAAGTGAATCTGGTAGGTGAGGAATTATTCCTTCCCACTTGCAATCAATCAATGACTGGCACTAACTAAATGTAACTAGATGTAACTAAATGTAACTGGCTCCTAACTAGGATTAGCTAGTCATTGAATGAACTCAACTGAAGGAGGTTGGTTCCAGCACTCCCAGTCACTCCTAAATTATAGGGATTGCTCTTGGAGGCTTCGAAGTTTATGCATGCAAGTGATGTCAATGGCAGTTAGCCTTAGCTAGTGTTCCCCACACTATAGTAACTGGTACATGTGGCCCAATTAGGCCATGTGGACCCAATGAGGCTAGTGACTAAAATAGACCAAAAATGATCCTAATTTAGACATGATTGGCCAAATTGGAAAAGGGAGAATTATAATCCTAACACACCCACTGAATGCTAACTGGACAATTTGTTGTCCTTGGTATCTAAAACCATAGGTCACCCATTAGAGGTAAATCAAAGTATATTTTTAATACAAGTTACTAGGGAATAACCACATGGGAAAAAATCCCCCCCCTCTAACTAAGTAGGTAGAATCAGGATTAAAGTTTGAAAAAATTGAAAATATGTTTCTGCAACCTTCATCTTTGTCGTATAGTGAAGCAGCATGCATGATTTTCTGTGCACAAGTATCCCAGGCCCTGGCATGTAGACTTCTCCATCTTCTCCCAAAATTATGATGGAAGGAAGGATGAATGCAACCTTTTCATCTTTTTGGATGAAGAGGTGCATGATCCACTTTGTTCTTCTAAGAGAAGTGTAGCTGATCAGGCCTTGACATGAAGCATATCACAGGGTGTTTGTTGCATCTCTCTGCATAACATAGCGCAATGTTATCTTTCTAAAACTTCTGTGTGTCAGATGGATTTTTAGTCATCCTCCTAGCTTCCCACTTGGGAGTAAGGACTGGATATGGATATGAATCCCCCTGAATCTCAATCTCATAGACTAATACAACTAGTTCTGCTTCTGATTCTAAAATACTAGTGGAAACAACAAAAGGAGTAGATAGAATGTTTTTACCCTCCCTTTCAAGTGGTAGCTGAGAGTGCACTAGATCTAAAGATTGTAGGAAATGTGAGAATTCATATGCCTTGGAGGAATGATTTGCAACACCCTTCTCTATGATGTTTCCAGTAGAGATATCTGTGATCTCCACTAGGTCAGGACCGAATGTCACTCTCTTTGGAGAACTGGTGTGAGTCATATGGTATACATATAACAAATTTGTAGCGAAGGAGGGAATATATAGCACATCTTTGAACTTTCCATGTTCAAGATTCATGGAACCCTTCCCTTTGGATCGAATTTAACTGTCATTACCCATGAGAATGCAAGGGCCATCATGATACTACAAATAAGAGAATGACTCTCTGGATGCAACCATATGATTGGAATCTCCTGAATTCATGAAGAATATCATGTATTCTTGAACAACTAGCCTTTAGTGCATGGCATGTCTCATCATGTTCTTCAGTTTCTTCTCTATGGTCATCCTTCCTTGTGCCATCAGGTACATTAATGTTATGTTTCTTCAAAAGAAGAGCCATTTCATCATTTTTTCTTCTCATACAGGAGGTTTCTATATGAAAGCCCCTTCCACAGTAAGAACAAATGATCTTTCCTTTTGCATTATTCTTGATTCTCTTCGAACTTGAAGGCTCATCTGACTGCTCTTTCTCCACAGGAGGCTCATTCTTTTGCTTCCCCTTACCATTCATAGCCTTAGTTCCTCTAGTAACCAATTCTTCATCTTTGGAGGATCGGATGGTCCCCATTTGGATCAACTTGTCATGCTCTTGGGTGAGAGATTCAATGAATGAATTAAGAGTTGGAATATTCCAATTTGGTGTACTGAGATTCCCTGAATGAAAGGCTGATACAAAGACTGAGTAGTCTACACCAAGTTTTGAGAGGATGGAAAGGATGAGTTAAGCATCCTCCTTCTCAACCTTGCACAACTTGAACTGGAACAACAAGATCTTGAATTTGGTGAAGAAATCATTCAAAGTTTCGAAGTTCCTTGGGTGAAGAGAAATCAGCTCATTCTCTAGCTGATAGATCCTTAGGTCATCCTTCTTATCGAAAAAGGAAAAAATCTTATCCCAAAATTCCTTAGTAGTCTTCAATCCATTGATGTGGAAGAGAATATATCTAGAGATTGAGAGGCACAGACATACATATGCTTCATCAAGCATAATCCAGTATTTTTCTTTGTCAACATAATCAACTGGCTCTTCCTCTGTCTCCATTGTGAGTCTAAAGAGCATTTTGGAGTGAAGATTCATCTCCATGACCTCCTTCCACTGGTGATAGTTGAAAGGAATTAGAATATCCATTGGATAGGCCATTGTGATACTGTAGAGAATGTAGTGAAAGAGACTGAGGTACTGTAGTGAATGCAATGAAGGAGACTGAAAAACCTATAAATCACACAATCAAGAAGACAAAGTAAGGTCAATAGAGTAATGCACTAGTATTAATAACAGGTGAATTCAAATGCATGAGAGAGGAATTTGAATTGATTGACTCTACATAACTGCATGGATAAATAGACATGTCTAAATCATTGTTGGAGCTCAACTAGTTAGCCCCAGTTGCCTCAATTAGTCCACTAGTCAGTCAGAATCGGTTAACTAGCCTAACTAAATGTGGTAGGTGAGGAATTGTGCCTTCCCACATGCAATCAATCAATCAATGGTGCTAAATGAATGTACCTGGATGTAATTGAAAGTAACTAACTCCTAACTAGGCTTAACTAGTCACTAACTGAACTCACATAAAAGAGGTTGGTTCTGGCACTTCGAGTGGATCCTAAATTGTAGGGTTTGGTCTAGGAGGCTCCTAAACTAATGCATGCAAGTGAACTTAGTGGTAGTTAGACTCAAATAGTGTTCCTCACAATCTAGTAACTAGTACATGTGGCCCAATTAGGCCATGTAGACCCAATGATGCTAGTGACTAAATATAGACTGAAAATACTCCTAATTTAGACATGATTGACAAAATTGGACAAGGGAGGATTATAATCCTAACACCTTGTGGATTCTTAGTTAGATGTAAATTTTTATATGTAAATTATATTTGCATGTTGCACTAAAAGAAAAGTATTTTAGGTGATTTATAAGAATAGCTTCCCTTGTGATCTCCACTAGAAAGGTATCTAGTGAAGGTATTGAAGGGGTACTAGTAATAACTTAGGGATATTTCTTATATTGATGTTGAAAACTAAGTACTAATCGTGTAACTGATTAAGCATGGCATTGGTATATTTATTGAAAAAGAACTTCATTTATATTTATCTTTACCTTGTTGAAAAGAAACTCATGGGAATGATGGGGAATGGGAAGGTATTATTTCTAATCCCACCGCTGCAATATTAAATGATCAAGGAACCACATGAGTTGCAACATGCCAAGGATGAGGGAGCTCTACCAACTCACCAATCTAAAGCATACAAAACACTAGTTAGTTCAATCAGCCACTAGAGATAAACATAAGGTAATTGATCTTGTTTGATGAATGTAAAGAGGAAATACAAGACCATAATTCCTAATTTGAATGTTTAACATCTAATTATCTTGTTGTTGGGTAGATTGGTTTAGTATTGAGAGTATTGTTAACACTTGCTTTGTTTTGCTTGGACGTCGAAGAGAAACCAGAAAGGCATTTGGAAGAAAAATACTTATAAAGGTATATGCATTGTAAGTAAATTTGTTCCTATGAAGTGGTAAGTTTATCGATTTAGTGAATAGGAGAAATAGGAATACTGGAACATTTGTGGATCATGAAAGATGATGATGTTAGATTGTGATCCATGTATATGATGTTGATATTAACCTTGGTAGACATTAAAATGTATGTGTACATGATGATTGGCATGGATTGGTTGAAAAAGTATATAGTAGGGTTAAATTATGTTATAAATGTTGACCCTACACCCAACAGATGGAGCCCTCTGTCGATAAACCATTCCAGATCTCCCTACCTATAAGGGTCCATAAGGGTATCTGCAAGATAATCATGTGTGGGAAAATAGCTTTTCCAAAATATAGATTGGAGTTCAAAATTGGACAAAGAAAATCTTGGAAGAGATTGGTTCATCAATTCTTTGACCAATCGACAAAGGGAGAGTGTGAATGAAACTAATCACTCCTTTAACAAATTCAACTATGAAGCACGTGAGTTAAATATCTATAACTCAGACATATCTATGAATGAGGATAGATTCCACAAATGAGAGTTAGAAGTAAGATAAAACTCTGAAATGGGTGAAGTCAACTTAAACTACATGGGTATATCTATGGTTGAGATATGGTGAACGTGGTGATCCAACGATTGGTGGGAATCCCATTGAACTAAAGGGAATGAAGATTAAATTATCGAAGGTAGAACCGGGAGTCCACTGTTCATTTTGACTAGAGATAAATCCAATGGATCTGGAGCATTCTGCTAGAAGGAAGAGAGCAGAAGATAAAAGGTGAGTCGGACTGCAGAATTGGAAAGTAACCGACGCGAAGGAGATTGAGATCAACAGATAAGGTTGATCATTGAAGAATATCTATGATTGTCACTAATTCCATTGGTTAAGGTTGCACGGTCCTCACAAAACTGAATGAATGTGGAATTTCAATGTAATCCTATCTATATTAATTGAAGTCCACCATCAATCTGGGTGGATCAATATCTAACGGTCCTTAAATATTCCACTTATTCAACTAGCGAGCTAGTTAATAGTCCAGTTTGGATGTGGAAATTTTATGAAAAATAACTCACCTCCAATTTGAAGTCTGCTCTTCATGGATATCCAAAGGAATACATGTCAGGTTGGTTAGATTTAGACATTTTCCAAATATAGAACCTGAATAAATTGTGTATGAGTCATAATAAAGACTGCATAAAAGGAATTTGGGATTCAAGATCAGAGTGTCCTTTCACTGAAATAAAATAAGTAAGCTACATGAAGTGGTGAAAAAATAAGGGTGAATAGAGAATGTTTAGTTAATAAAAACCTAAACATAGTATGTGGTGAAGGGTGCAATGAGTGTGTGATGGTATGGTATGAAGGAATGATGAACAATATTGCTTAATCATGGGTATGGAAGGTTTGTTTTAGTTACATAAATAAGGTGAAAATGTCTAGTTATTTTGATAACGCATATAAGATAACCATATAGTGTACTCACATGGTTTGAATTACTTAATATTGTAATTTTGAATATCACTTCAAAGGTTAGTGTAAATCCATGTGCAAGGGACAAATGTCTGAGAAGGAGCTCATGGCGGTGAAAACTAAACAAAATAGATTTATAAATCCCATATTTGAATTTTTTATACTTTTATCTTGATGGTTTTACTAATCTAGATTTGTGTTAAGATGTCATGTTATATGTGGTTTTCCATGTTGGAAACAAGTGGAAATTATAGGGGGTAAGTTTTCCCACTTACCATAGCCAAACAATAAGAGGACGACCTCAGGATTGAAAAAATGAAATTCTATAGGAGAGAGAATTACAAATTCATAATTTGATTTGATTAACTATGTACTAATGGTTTGATCTAGGAACCATGTTAGGAGATACATTGTAGAAAAACTATGTACGGTGGCTTGCAAGAAACAAAACACTAATTGAGATGATAAAATTTTCCCTTGAGGTAGGTCTTTGGGGTGCCTTTGTTGTCTAAAATGAAAGCAGGATACCTATGGAGTTAGAAGGACTTGCTTATGTGAATATGTATTTGGGTTGTTTAGAATATTCTCGTTGATATACATGCCTGATATTGTATATCTAAACTTGGTTAATTCACTGATGTTTTGCACAGAAATCCTTATGTAAGGAACCCTCGTTACAAAAAGACGACAACAACCCTCAGGAAGAAATTCTTTTGGAGAAAAAATTGAAGGTAGATCGATTGGATTACATGTCTAAATGTTTTAAATGTCAACAGGTTAAGGAGGAACGTCAACATTGAGCAGGTTTGTTACAAACCTTACCAAATCCTGAATGGGAATGGAAGCTAATATCTTTGTATTTGATTACATATTTTTCATTGAGTCAAAAAAAACATGATTCAATTATGGTCGTAGTGATAAATTAAGCAAGTATTCTCATTTTATATCTATGAAATCAGCTTACAAGGATGTCAATGTTGAAGAAATATTCCTAAAGGAAATGTTTCAACTTCATGGACTGCCAAAAATGGTAATTTCTAACTGGGATGTCAAGTTTACATCAAACTTTTGGAAATCATTGTTTGCAGGTTTAGAAACCAAGATAAACTTTAGCACTAGGTACCACCCTAAAACAAATGGACAAACAAAATGAACAAACCAATTCATTAAGGACATTTTGAGGATGTATGGCATGGAAAGAACCACTAAGTGAAAAGACTATCTGCATCTGGCAGAGTTTGCATACAATAATGGGTACCAACCCTCTTCCAAGATGAGTCCATTTGAATTTTATATGGGCATAAGTGTAATACTCTAATATCATGGAGCAACCTTGTTTAGAGATTAATGTTAAGACCTAGTTTATTAGAAAATATGGAACTAACCATGAATCAAGTACAATAAAACTTGAAGGCTTCCCAATATAGCTAGAAAATTTATGCCGACTTAAAAAGAACTCCTAGAGAGTTCCAAGTGGGTGATCATGTATACATAAAGGTTCACAAATGAGGTGATGAAGATTTTGGACACCTGCCACCCCAACATGAGCATTAGCTCCGACTGGTTTTCGTTGAACATGGTCACCATGTACTAGGACTTTAGAAGCCATGATTTCTTCTAGGGTTTATGGGGAGACACTCCCATGACAAGAAAACCTAGGCACCACATAGCTAGAGGTATAGCTATCCGGAAACATTCAAAGTGCTTCACATCCAAGCCCCGATGGTTGGTGCTTTCCTAGTGTGAAAAACCAGGGAGACGGATGAGTGTAGAATAAATATCACCAACCATCAACACCTCAAGAATGACAAGATTCTCAAAGGATGTTGCCATTTCAACTCTTTCAGAATTCTCAGAATAACTTAGCAGAATAACACTTCCAGCGTTGTCTCTAATTATTGATTCATTTTATGCATCTTAATCGGCCTGGGAAGGTGGTGTTTTTATAGGGTGATGAAGATGAATATGGATACAGAGATGACTGGTCATCATAATGGAAGCACGAGTGGACATGTGGGTAGGGATCTTGATTTTCTACTGAGAATCCAGTCATGCCGCCTCCTTTGATGCTGCATTGCTGTCCCCATGGATCGTGGTGTTTGGATGTTACATTCTTTGCATTTTCACTTATGTTAACAGTGGTGTTTAGAATGGTTTCAGCTAGCTAGATCCCTTTTCTTCGTGTAGAGGCTAAGTTCGACACTTCAAACATCTAAACTTCATGATCTCCAATTGTTTCCTACACAAGTCACGTGTCAGATCTCTGTAGTCGGGAAGGTTGGTGAATCGGTGATTCTTTGGACATGATCTTCACCTAAGGCCAGGGATAATTTTAGGGTCGAATTTTAGCCCAGTGGACTTCTTTTCCATGTTTTTATCCCAAAAAAGATTCGCCATTTTGCATTTTTTGAAGCCCTGTTTCGCCCAATTTTGACGGGGTAAACTTTTTCACCCTAAAAATCGCCAAATTATTATATAAACGATATAAAATCCTTGGAAATTAAAATATTTTCTGAAAAATATCCCAAATCATTTTATAGTTGGCGTTTTAAGAATTGGTAATATTCGCCAACATTTATACACTTTTAAATAAGTATGGTTCCTTAAAATCATCCCTACCTAAGGCATGTCACAAATGGCATCCTTAGCTCGTACGTGAGGACATCCTTTCTGTACGAGACCTGACCAAGACACCAACTTTACTAGGTTGAATGACTACAAAGTCGCTAGGGATCAAATTTGAAGTGCAGGTCTCATTTTACTTTGAAGGGCTATGAGAAATTAAAGCCTTCAATGTTGACATTTAAAAATAAATCATTCTTTTCATTTGAAAATTTAAGTGTTAAAAAAAAATTCATTATTTATTAAAAAGATTGTATAGAAAAAAAATGACAATAAGAAGAAATCCCAAGTGATTCAACATTTACATCGAATTAGTGAGGTAAACCATGTACATAAGATTTATCACTTCTAGATTCATTTTATGGGGATTACTCAAGAGTTAGTATAGAGGATGAGAGACTAAAATAAAGGTTGAGAATGAAGAACATGTAATGGTGATGGAAGATGAGATTGGGAAAAATCCCATTTAGAAAGAGATTGATGCACTTGTTTTGTTAATGTGAACATAGCCATAACCATTATGAGTATTGGTTTTTGTATTGCATGTTCTTTGGCCTATTTATTTTTTGAAGGGAAATGTGTGTTTCCTATCATGCTAAAGTGATTAGAGTAGTTGAGAACTACTTGCAACCTTATCTGAATGCATAATATGAAATTAGGGGTGAAAGTAGGCTCATGGGGTACTAAAGCTTATTTCTATCTAGAATTGTTTTGAGAATAGCTCCACTATCATCTTGAGTCTACTAACACCTAGATGTCTTGAGTCTACTAACATGTAGACTCAAACTTTAGTCTTGAGTCTACTAACATCTAGATGTCAAATGAGAGGGACTGATAGGGATACTCATTCTCTTTTCAAAACTCGGTGCATAAAATTATTATTCAAACACATTGATACTTATTTAACTGATACCTAATGCTTGGTCAATGGATATCATCTTCAATTGTCTCTTGATAGTAAATTATAATCGGGTAAGACCTTTATTTATTATATTCGATGCTTGTAATTGAAAAGTTTAATAGTGTGCATGTTTCTAAAATTTGGTTGTGTTTATCTTAACCCTTGTTATGTCATTGCAAGCGGTGATATATATGGATGGGTTATGTCTATTAATTCAACCAACTGTATGTTGTTTAATTTTCCGTGGTTGTAAAGTTTTTAAATTTTTTTTAAATTTATATTAAATAGAATTTTTATAATATTATTTATTTGATTGTTGATTGGGTTACATTTCAGTGATGTAGGTTTTGATATCGGCTCCTCTAGCATTGGAAGCATGTCAGATGTCATAGGTGTTAGCTAGATGTACTGTAATTCAATTAAACCTTGAGTACAATTGTTAGTTTTTCTTTCATAATGGAAAATGTTTGGAGTTTGAAGCCCAAATTTTCTATAGCAAACTGTTTTTGTTTGATTAGACTGGTTTTGAGACCACTAAGTGGAGCTTTGTAGCAATTGTGGAATGCCAGAGCTTGACTTGAGTTGTACATGAATAATTGCTTTGAGTAATTAGTGAGACATCGACCCTAGACATAGAATTCTTTGTATAAACTAACGAAATCCCGTTTCATGTATCAATTCTTGCAAATTCTAAGTGTAGGCAAGCATTTAGATAGAAGAACACAATATTCCCTCTGTGGTTTTCCGTTTCTTGTGTCCAAGATGGCATAATATTCTACTAGGAGGAAAAGAAGCAACAATGAGGGATACCTTGGAGTGCTTCCTGAGAAGAAACCCAGGCTTGACCCTAAGCAAAAAATATTCATGTTTAGGTTTTTTCTTCTTAACGATTTGAATTTCACTTTGCAATTGGAGGATGCCATTGAAAAGATGTCAGTTGCCGCTTTTCTAAGGACTATTAGGAGAAAAGATGAGAAATAAATAATACAAAAGGGGTCAAGAAAGATCTGATGTGTTCCCCAAGTCTATGTGAAGACGCATTGGGAGAATGAATAAATATGGAAACATCATATGAGATGATTCTCACAGTAATCCCATGCTCGTAGCTCTGCAGGTTCATCCCTGAACTTCCTCCCCTAAAATTTTATCTTAAATAGAATTGTTTTAATATTATTTATTTGATTGTTGATTGGGCTATATTTCAGTGACGTAGGTTTTTATATCAGCTCCTCCAGTGTTGGCGGCTAATCAGACGTCATAGGTGTCAGCTGGATGTACTACAATTCAATTAAACCCTGAGTACAGTTGTTAGTTTTCCTTTGATAATGGAAATTTTTTGGAGTTTGAAGCCTAAAGGTTCTATAACATTTTTTTTTGTTTTCTCAGAGTGGTTTTGAGGCTACTGAGTAGAGCTTTGTAGAAATTGTGGAATGCCAGAGATTTTCTTCAGTTGTACATGCATAATTGCTTTGAGTAATTAGTGATACATTGACCCCAACCATAGAATTCTATATATAAACTAACGAAATACTATTGCATGCATCAATTCTTGCAAACCATAAGTGTAGGAAATCATTTCGATAGAAGAACACAATATTCGCTCTGCAGTTTGTCGTTTCTTGTGTCCAAGATGGCAGAACATTCTACCAGGAGGAAAAGAAGCAGCAATGAGGGATACCTTGGAGTGATTCCTAAGAAGAAACCCAAGCCCGAACCCGAGGATAAAAAATTCATGTTCAAGGTTTTGCTTCTTAATGGTTTGAATTTAAATATACAGTTCGAGGATGCCATTGAAAATATGTCAGTTGCCAATTTTTTAAGGACTGTTAGGAAAAAGTTGGGAAATAAATAAGAGAAAAGGGGTCAAGAAATATCCACTACGGTCCCCAAGTCTATGTGGAATATGGAATGGGAGAATGAATAATGATGGAAACATCATATGCAATGATTCTCACAACAAGCCCATGCTCCTAGCTCTGCAGGTTCATCCCTAAACTTCCTCCCCTAAACCATTTTCTTCGTTTTTTCTATAAGTAAAAAAAAATGTATTAATATGTGCTCTACAAAAGCATTCCGTGAGCTCCTCAAAGTGCATTCTGTTAGAACAAATATTTCCATATCTAAATATTATTTACTGGAAAGTTTTTTTGTTTAGGAACTAGGGGAATCGACAACTAGAGTTGGGATGGTACTCGCATGACATGGGGTCCAGGGATCCATTCCCGTTACCACTATACCACTAGGTTCCCCACACCCTTCACAGGACATGGGACACAAGTAAACCCTGGTGGGATTTTATGTTGTGACTTCCAATTTACAACAAGTGACTTCATAAAAACTGAAACGCTAATGAGCCACACTCGTGTGGGATATTATTTACTAGAAAGTTAACATTTCATACATAACAAAGATTTATACGGAGTATTTAGTGACATTTTATTCATATAATAAGACAACATGACTCTTTCCTCTGTTTTTTGTTTTATATTGTTTGACATGATGGTGGTATTAACGGTGTCCACACATTTCTAGTAAGAACCTATTTATATGTGTATTTAATATATTTTTATCTTAAACTTTAAAATTTGTGTGTTTTTTTCATTTTAATACAATGGTTAAAGAAACATTGTCGAATACAAACACATGTTTCCACATCAGTGAGGCAACGGTATTGTAATATAGCATTTAAATGCGAGTTGATATTCTGGTGGAAAATGTGTGTTGGATAGATTGATTGTTGATTTCCTTCACATGACATGTGGAATGCGACTCTAGAACCACATGTCTAGGTGTAATTACCCGAAGAACACACTTTCCAAACATCATTATCTGATTTAATTGTACGCCCATTTTTTATTTCAAAGAGTATTTTGATATTTTCCATGCCTATAAAAATTACCACTTGTGGAAGAGAATATCTCTAGATATTGAGAGGCACAGACATACATATGCTTCATCAACCCTATCCTAGTATTTTTCTTTGTCAACATAATGAACCGGCTCTACCTCTGTCTCCATTGTGAGTATAAAGAGTCTTTTGGAGTGAATCTTCATCTCCATGTCCTCCTTCCATTGGTGGTAGTTGAAAGTAACGAGAATATCCATTGGATGGGGCATTGTGCTGCTATAGCGAATGCAGTGAAAAAGACTGAGGTACTATAGCAAATGCAATGAAGGAGACTGAGAAACCTATAAATAACATAGTCAAACAGACAAAATAAGGTTGACAGACTACACTTTTGGAATTTTCTTCACACCCATCTTAGTTAATCAAGAAATCTTGATAAAAAATTCCTTTGCGTAGGATTTATGTGGTAAATTCTCCGCTTCTGGTGTAGTGCTGGAAGGAGTAGTTTTGCTCCAAAAAAATTGATCCAGTAGGATATCTGTAGGAGGAGAGATGCCTTGTCCTGTCGAGGCTCTGATATAATATAAAATTGAGCACATAGATATGTGGACCAACACACAATTCACAACATAGATCAGCCAATTTTACTCAAAAATTGAAGACTGAAACAGTGCAAAAATGGCTTCCAATTGTGAATTATTTCATTAATCAAAAGTAATTGCATAATTAATTACAATGTAATACACTCGTATTAATAACGCGTAAATTCAAATTCATGAGAGAGGAATTCAAATTGATTGACTCTACATAACTGCATGGATAAATATACATGTCTAAATCATTATTGGTGCTCAACTAGTTAGCCCTAGTTGTCTCAATCAGTGCACCAGTGAGTTAGAATCAGTTAACTAGCCTAAAGAAATGTGGTAAGTGAGGAATTGTGCCTTCCCTCATGCAATAAACCAATGAATGGTGCTAAATGAATGGAACTGGATGCAACTGAAAGTAACTAACTCCTAACTAGGCTTAACTAGTCACTAACTAAACTCAACTAAAGGAGGTTGGTTTTGGCACTCCGAGTGGATCCTAAATTGTAGGGTTTGGTTTAGAAGGATCCTAAACTAATGCATGCAAGTGCACTTAGTGGCAGTTAGCCTCAAATATTGTTCCCCACACTGTAGGAACTAGTACATGTGGCCCAAGTAGGCCATGTAGACCCAATGATGCTAGTGACTAAATATAGACTAAAAAGACTCCTAATCTAGACATGATTGACCAAATTGGAAAATGGAGGATTATAATCCTAACACCTTGTGGATTCTCAGTTATATGGAAATTATTGCATGTAACTTATCTTTGCATGTTGCAGTAAAAGAAAAGTATTTTAGGTGATCTATAAAAATAGCTTCCCTTGTGATCTCCACTAGAAAGGTATCTGGTGAAAGTATTGAAGGGGTACTAGTAATAACTTAGGGTTATTTCTTATATCGATGTTGAAAACTAAGTACTAATCATGTAACTGATTAAGCATGGCATTGGTAGATTTATTTAAAATCATTATATTTATTTAATACCTTGTTGAAAAGAAGCTCATGGGAATGATGGGGAATGGGAAGGTATTATTTCTAATCCTACCACTGCAATATTAAGTGATTGAGGAGCCACATGAGTTGCAGCACCCCAAGGATGAGGGAGCTCTACCAAGTGACCAAGGTAAGGCATATGAAACACTGGTTAGTTCAATCATCCACTAGAGATAAACATAAGGTAATTGATGTTGTTTGAAGAATGTAAAGAGGAAATACAAGACCATAATGCCTAATTTCAATGTTTAACCTCTAATTTTCTTGTTGTTAGGTAGATTGGTTTAGTATTGAGAGTATTGTTAACACTTGCTTTGTTTTGCTTGGACATCCAAGAGAAATTAGAAAGGCACTTGGAAGAAAAATACTTATAAAGATATATAAGCTGTAAGTAAATTTGTTCATGTGAAGTAATAAGTTTATCAATTAAGTGAATAGGACAAATAGGAATATTGGAACCTTTGTGAATCAAGAAAGCTGGTGATGTTAGATTGTGATTCATATATAACATTTTGATATTAACCTTGGTAGACATGCATATGTATGTGTACATGATGATTGGAATAGATTGGTTGAAAAAGTATATAGTAGGGTTAAACTATGTTAGAAATGTTGACCCTGCACCCAACATATGGAGCCCTCTATCGACAAACCATTCCAGATATCCCTATCTGAAAGGGTCTATAAGGAGATCTGTAAGCTGGTTATGTGTGGGAAAATAGTTTTTCCAAAATAAAGAATGGATTTCAAAATTGGACAAAGGAAATCTTGGAAGAGATTGGTTAATTGATTCATTGATGAATCGACAAAGGGAGAGTGTGAATGCAACTAATTATTCCTCTAACAAATTGAACTCTGAAGCACGTGAGTTAAATATCTATAACTCAGACAGATCTATGACTGAGGATAGATTCCAAAAATTAGAGTTAGAAATAATATAAAACTTTGGAATGGCTAAAGTAAACTTAAACTACGTGGGTATATCTCTGGTTGAGATATGGTGAATGTGATGATCCAACGGTTGGTGGGAATCCCGCTGAACTAAAGTGCATGGAGATTAAATCATGGAAGGTGGACCTAGAATTCCACCATTAGTTTTTACTAGAGATAAATTCAATGGCTCTGGAACATTCCTCTGGAAGGAAGAGAGCAGAAGATAAAAGGTGAGTTGGACTGCAGAATTGGAAAGTAATTGAATCGAAGGAGATCGAGATCAACAGATAAGGTTGCTAATTGAAGAATATCTATGGTTTTCATCGATTCCGCTGGTTAAGGTTGCATGGTCATCAAAAAACTGAATGGATGCGGAATTTTAATCTAATCCTATCTAGAGTAAGTGAATTCCACCATCGATATGGGTGGATCAATATCTAACGGTCCTTAAATATTCAACTGATTCAACTAGGGAGCTGGTTAATAGTCTAGTTTCGACGTGGAAATTTTATGAACAACAAATCACCTCCAATTTGAAGTCCAATCTTCATGGAGATCCAAATTAATACTGTTCCGGTTGGTTCGATTTAGATATTTTTCCAAATATAGAACCTAGATAAATTGCATATGAGTCATAAGAAAGACTGTATATAGGGAAGTCAGGAATCAGGATTAGAGTGTCCTTTCCCTGAAATCAAATCAGTAAGCTACATGAAGTAGTGAGCAAGAAGGGTGAATAGAGAATGTTTAGTTAATAAAAACCTAAACATAGTATGTGGTTAAGGGCGCAATGAGTGTGCAATGGTCTGGTATGAAGGCATGATGAAGAAGATTGCTTAATCATGGGTATGGAAGGTTTGTTTCAGTTACATAAATAAGGTGCAAATGTTTAGTTATTTTGATGACACATATAAGATAACAATATAGTGTACTCACATGGTTTGAATTACTTAGTATTGTAATTTTGAATATCACTTCAGATATTAGTGTAAATACACGTGCAAGGGAAAAATGTCTAAGAAGGACCTCAAGGCAGTTAAAACTAACCAAAATAGATTTCTGAATCCCAATTTTGGATTTTCGATAGTTTTATATTGATTGTTTGACTAATCTAGAATGGTGTTAAGATGATGTGTTATATGTGGTTTTCTAGGTTGGAAACAAGTGAAAATTATAGGGGGTAAGTTCTTCCACTTACCAGAGCCAAACAATAAGAGGACGACCTCAGGATTGAAAAAATTCAAATTCTATAGGAGAGAGAATTGTAAATTCATAATTTGATTTTATTAACTATGTACTAATGGTTTGATGTAGGAACCATGTTAGGAGATACATTGCAGAAAAACCATGTATGGTGGCCTGCAAGAAACAAAACACTAATTGAGATGTTAAAATTTTCCCTTGAGGTAGGTCTTTGGGGTGCCTTTGTTGTCTAAAATCAAAGCAGGATACATGTTGAGTTAGAAGGACTTGCTGATGTGAATATGTATTTGGGTTGTTGAGCATATTATTGCTGATATACATGCCTAATATTGCATATCTAAATTTTTTTAATTCAAATGTGTTGCATAGACCTCCTTATGCAGGGCACCCTCATTACCAAAAGATGATAAAAAACCTTAGGAAGCAATTCTTTTGGAGAAAAAAATTGACGGTAGATCTAGTGGATTAGCTGTCTAAATGTTTGGAATGTCAATAGGTGAAGGAGGAACATCAACATCGAGAAGTTTTGTTACAAACCTTACCAAATACATAATGGGAATTCGAGGTGATATCTTTGGATTTTATTACAAGTTTTCCATTGACTCAAAAACAACATGATTCAATTATGGTCGTAGTGATAAATTAAGCAATCCTTCTCATTTTATACCTGTGAAATTGGCTTACAAGGATGCCAATGTTGCAGAAATATTCCTGAAGGAAATTTTTTGAATTTATGGAGTGCCAAAAATGGTAATTTCTGACCGGGAGGTCAAGTTTACATCAAACTTTTGGAAATAATTGTTTGTAGATTTAGAAACCAAGATAAACTTCAACACTAGCTACCTCCTTGAAATAGATCGACAAACAAAACGAACAAACCAAGTCATGTTGGACATGTTGAGGATGTATGGCATGGAAAGAACCAGTAAGTGGGAAGACTATCTGCATCTGGCAGAGTTTGCATACAATAATGGCTACCAACCCTCTGCCAAGATGAGTCCATTTGAATTTTATATGGGCATAAGTGTAATACTCTAATATCATGGAGCAACCCTGTTGATAGATTAATGTTAAGACCTCATTTATTAGAAGATATGGAGCTAACCATGAATCAAGTACAATAAAACTTGAAGGCTGCCCAATACAGGCAGAAAATTTATGCCGACTTAAAAAGAACTCCTAGAGAGTTCCAGGTGGGTGATCATGTATACATAAAGGTTCGCAAATGAGGCAATGAAGACTTTGGACACCCACCAGCCCAGCAGGAGCATTAGCTCTGACTGGTTGCTGGTGAACATGTTCACCATGTACTGGGACTTTGTAAGCCATGATTTCTTCCAGGGATTTTAGCAAGACATTCTCAGGATAGGAAAACCCAAGAACCGCATAGTCAGAGGTACAACTATCTGGAAAATTTCAAAGTGCTTCACACCCAGGCCCCGATGGTTGGCGCTTTCCTAGTGTGAAAAACCAGGGTGACAGATGAGCATCAAAGCAAGCTCACCAACCATAAACACCCCGAGACTGACAAGCTTCTCAAAGCATGTCGCGATTTCAACTCTTTAAGAATTCTCAGAATATCTTAGCAGAATAACACTTTGAGCATTGTCTCTAATTACTGATTCATCTTATGCATATTAATCAGCCAGGGAAGGTGGTGTTTATATATGGTGATGAAGATGAAGATGGATATAGAGATGATTGGTCATCATAATGGAAGCACGAGTGGACACATGGGTAGGGCTCTCTATTTTCTGCTGAGAATCCAGTCATGTCGCCTCCTTTGATGTTGCATTGCTGTCCACATGGATCGCGGTGTTTGGACGTGAAATTATTTTTTGTTTCACTTACGCTGATGGTGGTGTTTGAAATGGTTTTGGCTAGCCACATCCATTTTCTTAGTGTAGAGGCCAGGTTCATTTCTTCAAATATATAAAATTCATGATCTCCCGCTGTTTTCTACACAAGTCGCGTGCCATATCTTTGGAGTCGGGAAGGCTGGTGACTTAGTGATCCTTTGGACATGATATTCACCTAAGGCGTGTCACAAATGGTGTCGAGGAATATGATTATTGGTCAGCTCATATGTGAGGACATCCTTTATGTACCAGACCTGACCAGGACACCACCTCTACTAGGTTGAATGACTCCAGAGTTGCTAGGGATCAAATTTGAAGGGAAGGTCTCATTTTACTTTGAATGGATTTGAGAAATTGAACCCTCCAATATTGACATTTAAAAATAAATCATTCTTTTCATTTCAAAATTTAAGTGTTAAAAAAAATTTCATTATTTATTACAAGGATTGTATAGAAAAAAAATAACAATAAGAAGAAATCCCAAGTGATTCAACATTTACATGGAATTAGTGATGTAAACCATGTACATATGATTTATCACTTCCAGATTCTTTTTATGGGGATTACTCAAGATTTACTATAGAGGAGGAGAGACTAAAATAAAGGTTGAGAATGAAGAACATGCAACGGTGATGGAAGATGAGATTGGGAAAAAGCCCATTTAGAAAGAGTTTGATGCACTTTTTTTGTTAATGCGAACATAGCCATAACCATTAGGAGTATTGGTTTTTTGTATTGCATGTTCTTTGGCCTCTTTATTTTTTTAAGGGAAATGTGTGTTTCCTATTATGATAAAGTGATTATAGTAGTTGAGAACTACTCACAACCTTATCTGAATGCATAATATGAAATTAGGGGTGAAAGTAGGCTCATGGGGTACTAAAGCTTATTTCTGTTTAGAATTGTCTTGAGAATAGCTCCACTATCATCTTTAGTCTACTAACATCTAGATGTCTTGAGTCAACTAATATGTAGAATCAAACTTTAGTCTTGAGTCCACTAACATCTAGATGTCAAATGAGAGGGATTGATAGGGATTCTCATTTCTCTTTTGAAAACTCGGTGCATATAATTATTATTCAAACACTTTGATACTTATTTAATTGATACTTGATGCTCGGTCAATGGATATCATCTTCAATTGTCTCTTGATAATAAATTATAATCAGCTAAGACCTTTATCTATTATATTGGATGGTTGTCATTGAAAAGTTTAATAGTGTGCATGTTTCTCAAATTTGGTTGTGTTTCTCTTAACCCTTGTTATGTCACTGCAAGCGGTGATATCTATGGATGGGTTATGTCTATTAATCCAACCAACCGTACGTTGTTTAATTTTTTCGTGGTTGTAAAGTTTTTTAAATTTTTTAAAATTTATATTAAATAGAATTATTTTAATATTATTTATTTGATTGTTGATTGGGTTATATTTTAGTGACGTATGTTTTGATGTCATAGGTGTCAGCTGGATGTACTGCAATTCAATTAAAACCTGAGTACGGTTGTTAGTTTTTCTTTGATAATGGAAAATGTTTGGAGTTTGAATCCCTAATGTTCTATAGAAAACGGTTTTTGTTTGCTTAGAGTGGTTTTGAGGCTACTGAGTGTAGCTTGGTAGCAATTGTGGAATGCCAAAGCTTGACTTGAGTTGTACATGCATAATTTCTTTGAGTAATTAGTGAGACATTGACCCCAGGCATAACATTCTCTATATAAACTAACGAAATATCGTTGCATGCATCAATTCTTGCAAATTCTAAGTGTAGGAAAGCGTTGCGGTAGAAGAACACAATATTCCCTCTGTGGTTTTCCATTTATTGTGTCCAAGATGGCAGAATATTCTACCAGGAGGAAAAGAAGCTGCAATGAGGGATACCTTGGAGTGCTTCCTAAGAAGAAACCCAATCCTGAAACTGAGCAGAAAAAATTCATGTTCATGGTTTCTCTTCTTAATGGTTTGAATTTAACTCTGCAGTTGGAGGATGCCGTTGAAAAGATGTCGATCGCTGAGTTTGTAAGGACTATTGGGAGAAAAGGTGAGAAACAAATAATAGAAAAGGGGTCAATAAATAACCATTGTTGTCCCCAAGTCTATGTGGAAGATGCAATGGGAAAGGGAATAAATATGTAAACATCATATGTGTTGATTCTCACAACATGCCCATGCTCACATCTCTGCAGGTTCATCCTTGAACTTCCTCCCCTAAAATTTTATCTTAAATAGAATTATTTTAATATTATTTATTTGATTGTTGATTGGGCTATATTTCAATGACTTAGGTTTTGATATCAGCTCCTCCAGTGTTGGCGGTGTATCAGACGTCAAAGGTGTCAACTAGATGTACTGCAATTCAATTAAACCCTGACTACTATTGTTATTCTTCCTTTGATAATGGCAATTTTTTGGAGTTTGAAGCCCGAATGTACTATAGGAAACTGGTTTTTTTTGCTCAAAGTGGTTTTGATGCTACTGAGCGGAGATTTATACAAATTGTGGAATGCCAGATCTTGTCTTGAGTTGTACATGGATAGTTTATTTGAGTAATTAGTGATACATCAACCCCAGCCATAGCATTATCTGTATAAACTAACGAAATCCCGTTGCATGCATAAATTCTTTCAAATCCTAAGTGTAGGAAAGCATTGCGATAGAAGAACACAATATTCCCTCTGCGGTTTACCATTTCTTGTTTCGAATATGGCATAATATTATACCACGAGGAAAAGAACTAAAAATGAGGGCTACCTTGGAGTGCTTCCTAAGATGAAACCCAAGCCTGAACCTGAGGAGAAAAAAATCACGTTTAATGTTTTGCTTCTTAATGGTTTGAATTTAACTCTACAGTTGGAGGATTCCATTGACATTAGAGGAAATTTCAACTCAAAATGGGCCTCCTAAAAAAAGTTAATAAAATAATAGTTAAAATAATAAAATAATATCTATTAATTTTCGAGGAAGAAAAGAAAAAAATTGCTTTTTTTAATTTTTATTTTCGACATATCTCCCCGTGTTTTTACTCAAATTTTAATCAGGAGATCTAGTTGGATTAAGAATTAAATTTGAAATCCAACGAGTACTCACTCGGAATACCTTTGACGGACCCCACCACCCCAAAAACAAGAAATACCTGAGAAAATGTGATGATGATGTCATCATCACATTTTGTCAGGTATTTCTTGTTTTTGTGGTGGTGGGGTCTATCAAAGGTATGCCAAGTGGGTACTCATTGGATATGGAATTTAATTCCGCATCCAATGAGCACTCCCGATCCAAATTTGAGTAAAAACATGGGGAGATATGTCGAAAATACAAACAAAAAAAGTAGGTTTTTTATGATACCTATCCCCAAATTTATATTAAAAAAATGTTTAAGACCTATATGGTATTTCAAATTTATATAAATTTCATTGGCTAACACATGATGACATGGAATTTTAGTTAAAGTTAAAAGGCCCATTTTGAATTGAAATTTCCTCTAATGAAATATGTCGGTCCCCGAGTTTGTAAGTACTGTTAGGAGAAAAGTTCAGAAATAAATAATAGAGAAGGGCTCAAGAAAGATCCACTGCAGTCCCCAAGTCTATGTGGAATATCAAATGGGAGAATGAATAATGATGGAAACATCATATGCAATGATTCTCACAACAAGACTATGCTCATAGCTCTGTAGGTTCATCCCTAAACTTCCTCCCCTAAACTGTTTCCTTAGTTTTTTTTATAAGTAAAAGAAAATGTATTAATGCGTGCTCTACAAAATAATTCCATGAGCTCCAAAAAGTGCATTCCATTAGAACAAATATTTCCATATCTAAATATTATTTACTAGAAACTATTTTTTTTTATTAACTAGGGGAATTAACAACTGGAGCTTGGCTGGTACTTATGTGACACGGGGTCCCGGGATCCATTCCCACTACCACTATACCCCTAGGTTCCCCACACCCTTCGTGGGACATGTGAAACAGGTAAACCATAGTGGGATTTTATCTGGTGACCTCCAATTTAGATTAAGAGACTTCCTCCATTTTACATTAAGAGACTTCATAAAAATTGAACTGCCAATGAGCCACACCCGTTCGGGCTATTATTTACAGGAAAGTTAACATTTCATAGATAACAAATATTTCTCTGGAGTATTTAGTGACATTTTATTCATATAGTAAGACAACATGACTCTTTCCTTTGCTTTTTCTTTTATATTGTTTAACAGGATGGTGGTATTAACAGTGTCCACACATTTCCAGTAAAAACCTATTTATATGCGTATTTAATATATTTATGTCTTAAAACTTAAAATTTGTGCGTTTTGTTTGTTTTAATAGAATGGTTAATGAAATATTATCGAATACAAACACAAGTTTCCACATCAGTGAGGCCACGGTATTGTAATATAGCATTTAAATGCGAGCTGATATTCTGGTGGAAAATGTGTGGTGAATAGATTGATTGTTGATTTCCTTCATAGGACATGTGGAATGTGACTCCAGAACCGCATCTCTTGGTGGAATTACCCCAAGAACACACTTTCAAGACATCATTAGGTAATTTAATTGTACGCCAATTTTTTATTCCATATAGTATTTTGATATTTTCCATGCCTAGAAAAATGACCACTTGTGTATAGGTATAGGAATGGATTATTTATTTAATTTATAAATTTAATTTCCACCCAACACAGTGGTTTTTCGTTTATTAGGACAACTCTTTGCAAGTGGTATGGGCCAATGGACCTCGCAAAAGGCGATTGATAAGGTAAGGGTTCTTGCGTTACCTACATTCTCCCTAGGCATTAATATTTTATATGACTTGCTTGTACCTGTCGTATAATATAACTTTCATATTTTCATTTCTATCCTCTTCATCATGCTTCCTATCCAATGTTTGTATAGAAACATAAGAATATTAGACTTAACTGTGTTTGTTGTGTTCTTTCTATACCATTCCCTATTTTTATCACTCTTATGTTCTCTATGTGCATTGCCCACCTCTATTTTTTAACGACTTTCCCTCTATCAGAACTGTTTTTTTTAACTTTTGGCTCCAATTCTTCATCCTTTCTTTAAATTACTATTCAAAATTGTGTTTTATTTTTCATTTTCTACCAAAAGCTTGGAATTTTTTGTTCCTATTTATTTTCTACCAAACCAAAATATTGCACGAGAAGCCTTTTTTATGTGGAAATGGAGGTGCTTTTCCTGGTGTCCAAGATTCTTCCAACCTTCTCATGGGGAAGATGAGTCTCGAGTTTTCAAACCTAGTAAGAGCAATTATCCTTTATCCTCCATCTCTGAAGCTACCATTTGTAGTTATATTACAAGAGTATTATGATAGATTTCTTGGTTTGGCATGGGAAGCTTTGTTGGGGTTGAAACAGAAGTATATTTCCATTCTATAGCATTTGTCTTGTAGTAATAATTTTTAGGAATTACGGTGACATTTCCACCTCGTGGCTCTTGTTTGACAAATATCTAGTGTCTATCTTAGGATTTTCCTATTCAATATTTCTAAAGTGGATTTAGTTATTAAGGAGCATATTGGGTTTGAACCATTCAACCCTATGTACTCTTTAATCACTAAAGCCTCCATGAGATCCTCAATTGACCCCATCTTCCTAACTTGGATTTGTTAGGCAGTAATCACATATTTTATGCCATTTTAAATTTTAATTCATCTTTCATTTTTTGTTTTATAAGATATGAAAAATTTCCATCATTTACATGTATTAAACTCATCTTTAAAACATCAAATCACATGCTAGGTTTGCCCCATTTTGTGGCTCGAAATTACCTTCTCAAAATATGCTATGTAGCACTGATTAAATATGGTCTAAAACATAATTAAAAGGTCAACAATATTTCACATCAATCACAATCAGTTATTAAATATCCAAAATCATAGAAAGGGACGATACTTTTGTCGATAGAGCGACGAAACGTAGAAAATGAATTAAAAAAAATAAATTTCAAGGCCACCATATAAAAGACACGTGGTGGCAAGTTTTCATCTCTATATCAACAAATTATAAATTCCGTTGTTATAGAGATGAAATAAGTGCTACGAAACATTGTGGCCATTATTCTCGCAATTGAGACGACCAAACCTGGAAACAACAATGAAAAACCATCGCGAATTTCGTCGATAGAGATTGGTTTTCGACAGTTTTGTGTGGAAGAAATTTTTGTTCAACTTCAAGAATTTGTTGATAGAGAGACAAACATTCATCGAAAGTGTTCTACGGTTTTGCATGGAAACTAGATTTTGTCTAGCCGTTTTTGGCCATATTTTGGTCGTTATAGGGATGAAAACTTTGTCGATAGAGTGACGAAACATAGAAAATGAATTCGAAAAAATCAATTTCAAGGCCACCGTACAGAAGACACATGGTGGCTAGGTTTCATCTCTATATTGATGGCTTATAAATTTCATCATTAGATCCATGAGATAAGTGCCACAAAATGCTGTGACCATTATTGTCGTAATTGAGACGAGAAAACATGGAAATAACAACGAAAAACCGTCGCAATTTTGATATTATGTATCAGTGATATGATATTATAGTATCAATTGTGATTTCTGTGATATATCCTTGCAAACTATTGTCAACGCAAAAGTTGAAAAACCTAGATATATGATTTCTAACACTTTTCAATTGTTGGATTAGCTCAGGACTCCACTCTATTGGTTCTCCACCTTCAAATGTTTTCTTCTATGTCGCAAGATTTAACAACCACTCATGCAACAAAATGGGAAATTCGCTAAAGAAAAACTAATGGATATATGTGTAAAGGTATCACTCCAACCACTCTATTGTACTTATTCACGATCATTTTCCCTCTTCCTGTACAAACTCTAGTACCTTATAATCAACCCAATCTTGAATATCTAGCTTCATTGGGTGACAAAACATAGCCCCACTAGAATGATTCAGGTCTCGACAATGGAACCATTAGTTGGCATACTTTCAGTCTACCTAGGTTCAGATTCCTTGTTCATCAACAAATACCAAGATATTATCCCAACAGAGCAGGATTGCATGGGTAACACCTGCGATGTAGATGAGGTCTCACCCGATATATCTTATGGGCACAATCAGAACCAGGTTTCTATAGTTATCTCAAGGATTTCTCCTTTACATTTCTATTATATCACTTGACTGAAACCTAGAATTATACTTACATTTTCATTCATTCTTTCAAGGTAACTATCTACTCATCCATTGCCACAAATTGCAGTAATTAACATAAAGCATTGACACATATTTAACCTATTAGATGTGCGACAAGTATATATATATAAGTTTATTCATAACAAAGGTTGTGCGATATATTCAAATTGACACATTCATGAAAGACATGCATTTGACATAAACATAAAAATCAAAGATACAAAAAGACAACATATAATGTGGAAACCCATCCAGAAAAAACCCCAAAGTTTCTCTTCATCTAGCATGAGAACTATTTTAGCACCTTTGGTTTGAGAACTCAGCTTGCAGACTCTTCTTCATATATTATTTACAACTCATACATTCTTCTTTGCACTCATGCTATCTCTTTGTATCGATTCTCTTCTTCTTTGAATCATCAATCTGCACACAACCTAGATGATTTCTCTAACTAAGAAAGTCCCTCTATGATCGATCCCCACCAACACAACTTGGATTCATGATTTTATAAGCTTTTATGATTTTATAATTCTTGATTCAACCGTCAATTGACTCTCAACTTTCAGTCAATGGGATTTATTTCTATTTTATTCCATTCAATTACATCTAAAAATAGGCACTATCGGTCCAAAATACAATCATGCTTTATTAATAAAATCAATCTTTTCATCTAACTAACTATTTCCCCAAAATTAGTTGAACTCTAGTTTCTAACTTGATTTATTCTTCTTTTGATGTGGCTCCTTTAGTCACAGCTTCTTCCGTCGCATCTTGTTCTCTTCTTGCAACTGAAATATTCATCTTTTTGAGAAATAATTTTGGTAGAATTATTCCAAAAATTTCCTACGGCCAACATATGCCAATTAGTTTGGTCTCTATGGAATGGGTTTTGGGGTTGCACAGGCCAATTAAGACTTGTTTCAAGCAATTGTAGGATTACTTCCATGGTGGTTTTATTTTTTTGGACACTAAAGTCTCTATTTATGTCCACTTGATTTCCAGCATCACGAGGTTTCCGAAGGCGGGGGTGGACCCTCCGCAGTTCTTCGTAGGAAAGGAGCAAGAAAAACACTTCACTACAAGAGTAGAAGAGAAGTATAGTATGACAAGGGATAAGAGGGGCTTCAACATAGCCTCTATCAACAACAAAGATATCAGGTTTTCAGGGAAGGAACTCTCCATCAAACTTTTGAGAATGATCAGGTTGAATGTATTGTGGAAGTTATAGCTACGATAGAGAAGTGTGTTAAAATCATACATCAAAATTGGGTGGCATTCCTTCTAAACTAGTTGTTAGCTAATGGTATCGATTCCCATGAAAAAGGTAATTCATTTGCATATTCTTAGTTTTTAATTTTGATTTCCTTTGTTTCATGGGAAAAACCACCAAATTATTAGGGAATGGATGTCAATTTCCCTTTTCAAGGGGATCCTTATCATAACTTGTGGTTCACTGTCAGCCATTAGAGGTAGCTAGACAACAATGTCAATTTTTTTATGCATGCTGAAGGACTGCGCATTGATGTAGTCAAATTTTCATGACATGAAGGCTTCCACCATGGAAAAATATTGAAATTCCTTGATATTTACAGTAGGGACCCAACACATTTTCCTTCCAATGAGGATGAATTTCGAGAAGAAAAGTTAACATCACACACTACTACATTTCAACCAAAAATCCGACGGCCGTCATGTCGTATTTTCGACACTTCCCTATCGCATGTACGACACTTTGATTTTTTTTAAGTTTCAGAAACTTGTCGTCGGTTATCCGACACCTAAGTAGCCGTTGGTTAAGCAACACCTAAGTAACCGTCGGTTAAATGTAAAGCGTCGTTTAAGCAACAGAATATCTTCGACGGTAGTGAATTTTTTTTGAGAAAATAACCTTCATGCCGTAAGTTAAGCGACAGAAAGGCCATCGGATAAGCGACGGTTAGTCAATTTTAAAAACAAATAACCTTTATTCCGTCGGTTACGCGACGGCTATAACCTTCATGCCGTCGGTTAAGCGACACATATAGCCTACATTTCGTCGGTAAAGCGACAGTTATATGCGTCACTTAACCGACGCCTGTGTCTGTTTAAAAAATAATAATACAAAAGCATGTTACCCATATCCAAGTATAAGGCATTCAACCTTGTTAACCTCCCTGAGTAGGTGAGCTTCATCAATAAATAGCAGATAAAGGATAAAATTCTAGATCCATTGCTGCTTCAATCCCTGTGAACAAAAAGACTACGGAATAACATCTAAGAAATGCCCACACATATCTATAATGCATTAGCTGTTAGATGGGAAACATGGAAAATACTTTTGTATACCTACCAAGCAAAGTGTTTACCATTCATGTCTATCTCAAAGTATGTCAGCAGATGAGAAAAATCAGCTTCATGAAAACATAATAAAAATGTATACATTTCTAACTTAGAAGTTGAAACTTGAAACCTGCAGGTTTTAACCAAAAAACTTAAAAGTCCCATTTTAGATTATAAATGTCCTCACTAGTAGGATAAAAATCAATAATAGGTGAGTTTGGATCAGTCATCAAGGGTCTATAATGTTCAGGAAGAGCATTTGAACTGCAATAAAGAATTATAAATTAGACCATATCCTTAATAGAAATGGAAGCCCACGCCATTAATTGGATTAGGTTGAAAACTAATTTAACCTTGCAGCTGGAAGGGTTCCCATGAGCTGATTAAATGGTTTGAATGGCTTCCCTGCTTCAAAGATTATCTCAACCTATCCAGATCCCTCAGATCAGATGCAAACGGAGCATAATGATATGGATAAAACCTGGAAAACAAAATACCATGCACCAAATAAGGCATATGAACAAAGTAAATACAGTCGCATCTGAACTCATAGCCTATAGCCACATAGAAGAATGGTTCAGATTAGAAAAAATACTCAAACAGTGTTGTGTACCTAGTCTATATATACAAATATATCTATTCTAAACTGCTAGGCATCTTGATCTTTCCTCTTCTTTAGATTGAAACAATTTTTCATTGAGAACCAATCTGGACCCTTGAAAACTATTGCTATTAAAATCTGACATGGGACTCATCGAGACAATCAATTCTCAAAGGTTGTTCTTTCTGAGTTCAAATCAGGGATTCAAAAATTGCACGCAGGCACAAACTTAACCGCAATTAGTTGTAATTAATATTCAACGGTTTATTAAATATGGAAGTAACAAACATATTTAATTATGAGAAAATCTTAAATGGTACTAAACATTAGTAAGGGAGAGATGTACATAAGCACATATGAAATTAAGGTATAGATATGTTTTCTTTTATATACATTGAAATATAGATATGGATATAGATAGCAGAGAGTAGAATAGTTATAATAGAAAAACTTAAATCGAAAAACTTTCTATTTGGTAGGGCCATAAGTTACAAGAAAGCTAAATATCGCTCACCATTGCCATGAACAAACATATTTAATTATGGGTAAATATTAAATAGGATTAGCATTGGGTAAGGGAGGTGTAGATTAGTACATATGGGTATAGACATATTTTCTTTCATATTAATATGGTTATGGATATAGACAACAGAAAGTAGATTAGTTATAATAGATTACTTTATTTTGTGAACCTTCTATCTGGTGTGGCCAAAAGTTATAAGCATGCTAAATAGCACTCACCATTGCCATGAGCATACTCCTTGGTAGTAATAACGAAAAACCCAGCACAGTCCTTCAGTGTATTTCAAAACCTGCAGTGATGAAGAAATAAGTAAACAAAAAGTAGAATCAAAGGATGCAATAGGTATTTTCAAGCAAAGAACCACAAGGCCATGATAATGCCATCCTGACCATGTAGTCATTGATTTCAATAAAGCACCAAGAACTTCAGTTATTTCATCTTTATCTACCACCCATGGAAAGCTAATAATAATAAAAGAGAATAAGTTTAGCTTTGAAAATTTTAACTTTTGCCACAACTTGTAGAAAATATATACCCCTTTTCCAAGCTAGTGTAAAATAAGCTATTCTAACCACAACGAAACATTTTGGGTTGACATTTTTCATAGGCTGTAAGTTACAAGAGCAGGCTAGATGATTTTTTAATCACCTAAAATTTGCTAAAATTTGGTGAGATTCCAAGCAATCACATTTAGGCATCTATACCTACCTATTCTATTATGTGCCAAAAAATGGCAGTGCAACCGCCCAACTATTGACCAATTAAAAGCCAACATCTGTTTACCAACAGTTTTCACTCATGAAACTTCAAAGCTGTTGACTACTTATCAATTTCAAATGTGTCATATCTGACTTCTTATATATCCCAAAACAAATCACCATCTATGAAACTCCATTAGCTCATCGATCCGTACAACTTGATATAAATGAACATTCATAATCAATAAATTGGTCGAAATCCATGGAGTAGCCTTTAATGAGGTGAGGGGACTTTTGATCACATGCCTCTTTAATCTCCAGGATTGGTTTATCTCTTCTTCTCTACATTCTTCAGAAAGTAAAAAAGGAGTTGTTCTTATACAGGAAAAAAAAGAGAGAAATTCTCATACATGAGAGAAAGACATCCCATAAAGTGAAGCATCTCTTGAAAAGCATGGAAATAGAGATGTGAAAGACAAAAAAACATACCCACGATCCTACCAGGTTTGCTAAATGTGATTGGTGATGACGTGATAAAGGCCAACAATGCCAGGTGACAAAAAGAGAAATGCTCATACACGAGAGAAAAAGACATCCCATAAAGTGAAGCATCTCTTGGAAAGCATGGAAACATAGATGTCAAAGACAAAAAACACCATACCCACAATCCTACCAAGTTTGCTAAATGTGGTTGGTGATGACATTATAGAGGCCAACAATGCCAGATGACAAAAGGTGTTCAATCACCAATGTGTGTATGTGGAGCTGAAGAAGATTGCAAACTCAGCATTAAACACCTGAAAATGGGATATAATGTGCTAGGCCTTGGAAGTTGGGAATCACCAAAGAATTGAAATGTATCAGGAAAATGTAAAAGGCCTTCAAGGAGAAGTTAAAGTGGCAGATACAAGAAGCAGTGCAACAATCAAACAATAACTGCCAGACAAACAGTTCATGCAGCTATTATTTACTGAATAGTCTAAATATCTTATGCATTCTAGTTTAATTGAATTTGTAGCAGATTCATAATAGTTAGTATAATATCTAACCATTAAAATTGTGTAGATACAATGAATTGCTTAAGTTATTAATTTACAGAGTAATGCTAGCCTCTTTTCACAATATTTGTATATAAGTTATATCGTCCTCTCACCTTCAACCTCCACCCTGAATCCCCACTCCCAAAATCAAACCTAACCCTCCTTAAAACTTATCATGTGCCACGACTACTCCCTCCCCCAATCCAACTATGTCCCTTCATCACAACACCCCCTTCACACTGTACATTCCTTGGGGCTGAATAATACTAAAATATAATACTTCAAAAATGAAGATGATAGTCAGCCATTGCATAGTCACTTCACATGTTTTTAACTTTTTACCAATACTCTGTGTTACCAGATCTATCTGCTCTAGGTGATGGATCCACGGATAGGATACAGATTTGGATCCAGATTCCACTCTGCGACTGCACAGGGGTTCCAGAACTACAATAATGAACATGACAAGACAAGAGGAAACTGGAACAAAAATGTAAATGCTGACAGTTGACTTTTATTTATTGGAATCAAAGTTACCTACTCTTTGAGAATCAAATTCATGGGGTCTCTCTCTCCCCTGTTTTACAATGCCAAAATCTGTGGTAGCCATTGCTTCTCTTCATGGACTGTCTTTATTGCTCAAAAGCACTTTCCAGTAGCAGCATATTCAATGCACTTATGTCCTATAGCAAGAAACAGTAATTTGACTTCCTGTACAAGGATAACTTGAAAGGGGTGATGAAGCTTCCCTGAGGTCACAGCAGTCTATTAAATTCTATATTTCTTGTTTGTGGAGCCAACCAGTCAAAATGAATCCATTTCATCACTTCCCAGGCATGCTTTCAGTCATTGAATAAATAATCAGATCTGAAGTTTCTTTCTTTAAATTTTGTAATGCATATGGTTTGCTCATCTAATGTTATCATTAAGATCTCAAGTTTCAAGTGATGTAAACAAGGGTACCACCAATCTTCACAGAGTTCCGAAATGTGCACTGGCCGAAACAGAACCGCCATTACGGTTGTGTTAGAGTTCATGTGTCACCTACATTTGATAATAAAGTTTCAATGTCTCATTTGCATATCCATTTTCTGTATATGCGGCAATCATAGCAATCCATGAGACACCATTTCTTGAAGGAATTTTGCAAGGCACATCCCATGCATATTTTAGATTGCCCCACACTACCTGTTCATGTCTATGACAGCAATCCCTTCCATTTTTTTCCATAAAATTGAAAACTTGATATCTATGTTTTTCAAATAAAGGGTATTCAAATCAACAAATCTAATCCCCATGCATTTTGCTATAAAAATCATTCTAATATTCGGTATGTTTTGTTTGGGGCTAGGGACAAAGCATAGCTCAGTTCCAATAACCAAGGGAAATAATGTATCCGCTAGTATCATCAGTGGACGTGAGAGCCCCACATGCAAATGAAATTGTTCGGTATGCTACATAACTGCCACTTTCTTTTTCCAAAGAAGAAATTTGGGTTCGATTAGTATTAGTTCAATCAGTCAAAGGTACACCTCTTTGTGATGATATGTGCCCAGAATGGGCACATATGGGAAACTTTAAATATCTCAACATGAAAGAACAAAAACCCTATGAAAGAACAAAGCATTGATATAAATTGCTATAAACCCTATGTCTTTGGAGATCTGTTTTCATAGGCTAGCAGGCAAGTAGTCATCTCTGATGGACATGAACATCCCTGCTTTGCAAATGACAGTGTTTCTGACTCTAGTAATATTCCTTTACAAGGAGCTATTGAAGTGCTTAGTTTTATTAAAGAGTGCATTTTTTCTCCAGATTGGCATTCTTCTATTTACAAAGAAGCATGCCACCAACTTAATGAAGAACATGTCAGTGCTCTTTTACGAATGCTACAGCCATAGCTTTCAGTTGATGAAAGAATGGAGGGGGCTGGTGTTTCATATATGTCCTATGAAAAACAATTCCTTGAACATTTTCACAAAGCATGCTTTAACCTGTTACATGAACTTGTTATGAGGCGTGCCTTATCCATCGAAATTGAAGAACACCTAGTAAATCAAGTTCTAAAGGTAGAGGATGGGAGGTTTGCTTATATTGATGATGCTCTTGTTCTTGTAGCTCACATTCTTATTATAAGGACATCCACAGGGTCCATTTTGGGAGATGACTCCTTAAGACTCAAAATCTGCAAACGCTACACTGGTTTTATTGTTGAGAAAGTGAAAGCTACATATTCAAGGTGCTTAAATATCCAAGAAGTTTGAGCAAGTCTTCCATCCCTATTTCATTTGGAAGTTCTTCTCATGGATTTTCATTCTTCAAATGCATTTGAAAAAATCAAAATGGCAGAGAAGCGTTTTGCTGAAAATATTGACATCCCTTTTGAGCATGCATATGGGGGCACTGCGAAAAGCTGTGCTTTTTGTTCTTGATGGAAAAGAATGCGAAGATGATGCACTGTTTTCACTAAATTTGCTGCTTCAAGTAGGTTATGACAAGAAAAAGAAGGAAGAGTTGTTGGGGAAGCTAGGAGCTAGCTTTAAGCTTATAGAGTCTATACTTGGTTAATGTTGGATGATACTTAATTTGGTAATCCCAATCAATATAGGCTTTAGGTGTTAGTTGACTTAGTTCGCTATAGTAAATAAAGGATCAAAACTGAGCAAACATTTTTAGTTGAGTTTTTGCTGTTATTGTTATGTTATGCTGTTATTTATTGTTATATAATTCTCAACACAAAGTGAACAAAAGGACAAAATGCAGTTAAAAGCCAATTGAAGCTTCAATATTTTTTCCATAATTATTGCTATTGTTTTCACACAAGTTTAATCTCTAAGATATATTTTGTATTTTAGACTATTTTGGCATAGGTTAGTTTCAAAGTTATAATAAAAACCAATGTCAATAAAATTGCAGTATGTTTAAAGATGTAATCACTTTATGAGTTGTACAAAGGAGCTTTAACATACAGGTGTAAGCAAACTTCCATCCCCATAAAGCTGACAGAAGTTGAGGATCAACTTAAATGGTCCAATAATATGACCACATGGGAGTAAACTATCAAACTGAAGACATGAATACTGTCTGAGTCTAGTGGAGTTCTGTCTGGTAGTTTGCTTGCCCATTAAATACAAAATTCTTTATGTGGTTGGCTTTGGCAGATAAAATCCTTACATGGAATAATGGACAATAGGGGAAATGAATGGGGCCAGGTAGATGCAATCTTTGTAAATTTAGTAAAAAAACAGTTGACAACATTTTTGTGTTGTGTCCTTTCATTAAAGCAGTCTGAAAGGAGATCAGGAAAGTCATAGTTGGCATGAGTGAATAGTATAAATTGACTTTGGAAGAATGTCTCCTGGACTGGGTAACTGAAAAGGCCGTGACAGTTTATAAGGCACTGCCATGTTTGTTTATTTATCGGATTTGGTAGGCAAGGAAGAAGATGGTCTTCCATGACCTAGTCTTCTCACCAAAATGTAGCACACAAAATAAGATTGGCATTGGAAGGGAACAGAGTGACACCCAAAGAGAAATTGCCCACACGTTTAATCATGCCAAGTATTGAACAGAAGAACCAATGGGGTTTCTTTGACGGAGCTGGTCAATGAAATAACATAATTTTATCAATGTCAAACAAATGACCAGAAACATAGGCCAATGGACCTATAAAGTAAAAGTGATACCAATCTAAAGGGATGCCCTAGGCTACCCTGAAAGCAAAGTAATTACAGGTAATAAATAGGACACATCTAAAACATAGTTAAGCTCGAGAAACAAAACAGAACTGACGTCACCTTTTTGTCCTTAATTTCACTTGACTGAATCCATGTTTTTATTTGATCTCTATATCTCTACAACTTTTTTATCTCCTTCTTCAGATCTGCTTCAAATTTATCCTTCTGGTTTGCATTCTTAGTATCATACACTTGCCATCAAATGCGCATGCCACGGTTTTGAGATCAAACTAAAATTCTAGGCCATGCCAGAATGGTTCAAAGAAAAGCATTTACTTTACGTTTTGTTAGAAGAAAAAGGGCAGCACGAAACCATGGGGGTACCTTATTCCAAATACTATCAAAGACGTCAATGCCCTCTTGAACCTTTTTTAAAACCCTATCAATCTCGCCCTGGAGTTTGCGACTGGTGCCCGTTTTGAGTTCTTATCAACCCCCGCGTAATCCCTGAGGGTATCAAACATCCAATCCTGCTTACAAATATCCTCCTCAAATCCGCTCGGAATGCCCGAATTTCCCCTTCCCTGTTAGGGTTTTCTGCACTAGTTATCTGGGGTTTCAAGACCCCCCTCAACTTTCTCACACTCACAATCCAAGAATCAGAAATAAGTGGTTTTGTTCGCAATCAACTATCAGAGCCTGATCAAGAGCCTGAGCCTGAATAAGTGGTTTTGTTTGAAAGGGGCTTGATCCATTCATTTATGAGGAATTAGGATTTTTTTTAACTTGTTACACAATGTCCAATTTTTATGAGGATGTCTAGTATGTGAAGTTGTTGAAAGGGTACTAGGGGTTGTGGTCAATGTGTGAGGCTTGCATTAAGCCAATATTTTTAAGATTAAATATTAATTGTTATAACTATGTTATAATTTTAGGGGTGGAAGTGTAGGGGAGTTATATATAATCTTAACAAAAAAGTGAAAATGAATTTAGATCTAAAGATTGGGAATCACCTTAATTAACGAGGCAAAGGCAGTAGTTGATTGTCTATAAAGTTCTACATATTATATTTATAACCAAGTTATTTTAAAGGTGACTTATTGTTTCTTCTAATAATTTAGAAGAATGAAAGCCTAAACGAGTTAGTCCACTAGTGAGGAATGAAGAGTTTTCCATTGGTGACTAATGTTCAATTTCCATTATGATGGCTTCCTTTTGAAGTTGTTATGGGAGGACTCAAAGGTTGTGATTAAATGTGTGAGGCTTGCATCACATTCTTTGCATGCATAAATGAATCAAAGCTCACGTTTTTATCATCCTTAGGACCAAACACTAATTATTACAACTAGGACCATAATTTTTGGAGCAATGGGTTGGGGGGATCATATATGACCTTGAGGAAAAATTGAAGCAAACTTCACCTAAGGACTAAGGATTGACACAAACAATGAGACATGGGCATGTAGTTTCAGTAGGGGACTTGATGAGACACAAACAATGAGACATGGGCATGTATTTTTTAAATGATTGATCAATTAAGTGTATTTTTTTAAAATGATTGATCAATTTATGCACTGTCACTTAAGCGACGCTTGCTAGGCTAGCCGTCGCTTAAGCGACACTTATGAGCCTAGCTGTCACTTAAGTGATGCTTATGAACACAATTTAAAAAAAAAATTATCTTTGTGATTTTTGGTACAGTTAAAAGAAAAAATCCACGCACCGTCGGATTTTGGATCGAAATGTAGTAGTGACAATTTAAGTTCACCAAAGAAGAGATGGATTCCATTGTTCAGGAATGGCCAAAAAAATGGGAAACCTCCTATCGAATATTATCAACTCTCTGTTGAGGAAGAATCTTGACAAGAAGGTACGTATAGAACATAGCAAGATGAAGGAAGCCTTCCCATCTCACACCCTGACAATAACCAAGAGTCAAATGGCACCTCGACAAAACGGGACTTGGGGGCCAAATGAAAGGCTGCTCGGATGGCGAGGAAAGAGAAGAAGAAGATTTTTTTTTTCAAAGAAACCACTATGTAAGTTTTAATAGATGATGATTCCAACAAATTGTTCAATAGGATGGTTAGAATTGTAGAAGAAAAATAAAAGCTGGACAATGACCGAAACACAGGTTTTCAAGGAAGTCATTGATATCCTACATGTGCTCTTTAAGGTTTTTAAGGACGTTCGTATTGGAATCACTCCTTTAGAGATTACTAAGAAAAAATTACTAAGGCAGTTAGAGGCTAGGAAATATTATGAGCAACCTCCATAGGTCACCATTTCATTGAAGGAGAAGAGAGTGCAGATAGTACCTACAACACTGCATCTAGGAAATGTAGAGTTGAATGCCACAGTCCATAATATGTGATATATCAAATTGGACATGAATGTTCTCCCAATGTTCATCTTGTACAATATCAGAAAAAAGCATGTAGATGAAGTCACGCAAGGGATAATTTGGTGTATGATAAAATGAATTAATTTAAAATTCAAGTATCTTCTTTGGAGACAGAGTCTACAAAACTTCAACAATAGAAAGAGAAACTACAGAAAGACAATAAAAGATTAGAAAATTCTATTGAATATTCCTATCATGAAGTCCCAAAAGGGAAAATTATGTCGGACATGGTCCCAGAGGCCAATAAACTACATTTAAGGGAATCCATTACTAGCTTCGAAACAAAAAATGAAGAACTGGAAGCTAAGCTAGTTTCTAGTACCCCTCCTGAAGTTGTTGAGGAATGAAAGAAGGAACTCTAGGAGGTTGTTCAAAATATTAAACATGATGAGTCCTACTAGTGGTACAACATTGCATGATACTCATGTGATGCGATGAGATGTGATGGTCATGATGATGTGTTGAGATTTTATGATCATGATGATGTGATGATATGTGATGCTCACGATGATGCGACGATATCTGATGATCATGTTGACGTGTGGAGATGCAATCCTTGTGATGATGTGATGAGATGTGATGCTCATGATGATGTGATAAGATATGGTGCTTATGATGATGCAACGAGATGTGATTCTCATGATGATATGACGAGAAGTGTTCGTCATGATGATATGATGAAATGTGATTCTCATGATGATGTGATGCGATGTGATTCTCTTGATGATGCGACGAGATGTGATGACCGTGATGATGTGCCAAGATGTGATGCTTGTGATGTTGTGTTTAGATGTGATACTAGTGTTTATGTGTTGAGATGCAATTCTCATGACGATGTGCCGATATGCGATTCTCATGATGATGTGTTGAGATGAAATGCTCTAGATGTGATGCTCATTATGATGAGTCACAATGCAGTGCTCGTGATTTGTTTCTCATGATAGGATGCTAGAGATGTTATGCTCCATGATGATGATGTTCCACGGATGATGTTGATGTCGATTTAGTTGTGAAAAATTCCTATGATGTATAGACTTACCAGTAATTTGTACATATGTATTATTGCATTATAGAATACCTTCCATGTTAAGAGGGAGTATTGAGTAAATGTAACTACAAAAGATATTCTATTTTTATTACTATAATGATTTCCCCTTATAGGAATGATTTTCCTAGAATTAGGGATGTCATTGATGTAGTTGGTGAAGTAAATTATTGAGGTAAAACCTCTGTTGTAATTCGGGTCAGTAGTACCCACAAAATAATTATAAAAATTTAATTTTGAGTCTCCCAACTCAAGTTTGCCTTGATTGGGTTGATAATTTATCTTTGTTGGGTTATTAGGCCTCTTCACTAATCAATAGAAATAGGAGATACACCTGCCTCATTTGGACACACTCATAACTCAAGCAGGTTCGCTAAAGAGAGGAGTAGTCCATCTAGGAGAGAGGAAGAAGTATTGTCTTATTCTTAGAGTCTTACAAGTCTTATTCTTTGGTACTCACATTGTACTTGGTTGAAGTCTATATCGAGGAATTTTTGTGGTGTTTTCTCCCCCACGAGGGTTTCCTAGGATAAATATCTTTGTTTTTTTTTTGTTGACCTTGTATTTATTTCATTGATTATTTTTCATATGGTTATGATGTTATGATGCTAAATGTTTTAAGATATTTTATAAACATTAAAATATTAACAGTTCAAGGGGGGGAGGGCCCCAAAACCTAATTGAACTTTCTTAATATCAAGTTCCAACAACAAGTAAAAAAGTAGCATGATCCCTCTACAAGGAGTGTTTGGCATTTGAATTGATACTAGGGTTGCATTGAGAGGTCATAGAAATCATGGTAGTTCTCATGTACTTGACTATAGTCAAGGGAGGGAAAAAAGAGACTCCAACCCTAAACATCACTTCTCAAGCTTACACACCATGTAAGATTCTTCAAAACACTACGTATAGCATGCATGGTGTATCTTTCATCTTCAATTGGGATATGGGAACCATGACTATCAGTTCATGAAGAAGCGCATATTACCACTGAACCTAGAGAGAAGCCACTGACTATCTCTATTATGACTAGAGAAGGAGTTGTGATGGGAGAAGATAAAGTGAGTCATATGCAAGATTCAAGGATTCGAGCAACAGTACAATGTCGGATTCCCTTTCATGTGCAGAAAGAGAAGGTGTATTCTTTGAGGAAGGGAATGAAATCATAGGATGGGATAATGGATCCTTAACTTGGAATGCTCCTCCTATATTTGATGAAGGACCAGTATATGATATGTTGCCTCAATTCGACCGATCTCTACTAGAGAAATCGACAAGAAAGCTAAGTACTCCGAAAAATTTCTTAAAACATTTTTTCGATTTAGTTAAAGATGAGAATGAGTTGAAAGGGTTTTATAGTATATTAGAAGGACCTAAAGAAGATCCCCGACAAGATAAATTTGTAAATCACATTCATAGAAGAAGGAATACTAGACGAGAGTTGTGTATGAAAGTTCAAATTGGAGATTATGATATGGATTTCATTATATTAGACTTGGTCTTAGATTTTAAGATTCTAAGAAAGAAAACATGGGAAAGTATGGGGAATACCAAACTAGTGTGGTCCCTACTTCAACTTTGGCTGGAGAATTAGTTAAAGGTTATTCCAATTGGTCGACTACCAAGATTCCATATCGAAATGGAGGGGCTTTGGAATTATGCATATTTCGAAGTGATAGAAATATTTGATGAAATTAATTGATACCCATCACTCCTCGGTATTGACTAGGGCATTGAAAATCATACCATCTTCAAGTTCAAGAAGAGGATTCTGCCATTCGAGTACTCATAGATGAGATTAGTTGCACCATTGGATATGTTGGAAGGAAAATGTATGCGGAACCTATCCATAAAGAATATCACGAGGCCTACTTAGATAATATCCACAACATCTCTTCTTGACTAGATGATTGTATTAATCTAAAAGATGATGGGAATTTGAGTTGGTAAAGTGTCAAATCATGTTAATCTTATTCAGGAGAAGCGCTATAAAAATGGAAGAGTCGTCTACATAATTTTTTTATGAAAAAGTGTACTCAGATCACAAAGTCTCTATGATGGGTTGGCACCGAGGTATGTGATTTTCCTACATATGAAGGATTACCTAATTTGGATACATTTCTTTTTGAATTTGAAGTTAAGGTTCTAGAAGAGCAGGTATTTTTGTCCTTAAGGATAGATCGACAAGTTGGTGGTTTGTTCATAAGAAGTCCATCTCAGTTTGGTCGCAGTTCTAGAGAATGTTAGAGATTCAGTTTGGAAAAGGAAATCCTTATGTTTACAGAGGGGCATATCAGTGATAAACATAGCATCACTTCAAGCTTCCCATGTTTCCATGACAATTTTGAACTGGGAGAGGAGGTATGTCAACTTCATTGCACCCACATTTTCCATGAGAATTGCATTACCTTATGGTTCAGACAGAAAACCGACTATCCAATTGGCCGAGCAAAATACTAACTTAATAAATGTCATTTTTTAATTTGTTAATTTGATATCGAACCAGATCCATTAATTTTTTGTTTATTAATTTGATAATTTGATATTGAACTAGTTCCATTATTCTAATGCCATTCTTGGTTGATTTCTATTATCTAGTATAGTATAATCCAATATGGATTTATAATGTGTTAACATCAATAGATTTATATAAATGTATTTAAATTTATAAATGTATATTAAATAGTTTATAAATGTTTATTAAATAGTATTTGTTTTTTCTATTTATATTACCTCTAACAAGTATGAATAATTGGTAAAAAATTATATAATTTAGCCTTTGTTTAAAGAACACTTATTTTCACAAAACTAAGTGGTTGGTTGTTGCGCCGAGAGGCGCTCTACAGCCCAGTATGGGATAGATATTGTAACGTTACGTAACGTTGTCACGTTACGTAATGTTACATAATGTTATGTCAGCTATAAAAAAAATGACTGACTACTAGCTTCCCATAACGTGACTGCTAGAGGATAGAACTACAACACCTAAGAGAAATAAATTCGTTTTAGTAAAATTAATAACATACTTGTTGAATCGTCACAGGAAGGATTGGGTGTTGGAAGAACATTTGCTCTCTTCAAGAACTATCAAATCGATGGCAACAAGGAAATGATTGTGATTGGAATGATGAATGTTGTGGGTTCATGCACTTCCTGTTATGTTTCAACAGGTCTTTTTCTCTTTCCTTCAATCTTATCAGTTGCAGACATAAATTATCTGGGTTGAAATTATTACTAACCCGTTCAATTTTTCTCTTTGAAGTAGGTGTTAAAGTGGTATTCGGCTCTGTACGAATGCCATAACTGTTGCTGATGAATGTTTGTGTGATGGTTTGTAGGTTCCTTCTCAAGATCAGTGGTGAAGTTCAATGCGAGATGCAAAACAGCAGCCTCAAATGTAGTAATGGCTATTGCCATGATGCTCACGCTTCTGTTTCCAACTCCTCTCTTCTATTACACCCCAAATGCGGTTCTGTCGGCCATTATCGCCTCGGCAATGCTGGGTCTAATCGATATCCATGCCGCCATTCATCTATGGAAGGTGGACAAGATCGAATTCTTCATGTTCTTGGGAGGTTCATTAGGCATTGTTTTTGCCAGTGTTGAAATTGGCTTGATCACAGCGGTAAGGTTACACATTTACAGTTATGCTCAAAATTTTTTGAATGAATTTGGTCTATTCAAAACCATTACATCAAGTTATAAGATTGCCATTTTAAATTATTGGAATTGCAGCTTTTTGCAAATTTCAAAACAAAGTAATGTAATTATTTGATGCTTAGCCCATACGCATAGGATTAATTGGATCGGATTAACTAAAAAATGGGTGATTTGTTAGGAAAAATCTAATCAATTTGTATAAGAGTTTGGATCAGCTTAACTAAAAATTGTGTGGTTGTTTCGAAAAAAATCTAATCAATTTCAATTATTAAATTGCAGGTATCCATCTCATTGGTAAGATTGTTGATGCACATCATGAGGCCTCATACTACAGTTCTGGGCAACATTCCTAGAATGACTGTGTACAGAAGCACAAAGCAATACCCTAATGCAGATAGAGTTCAGGGTATTCTCATACTGCGCATAGATTCTCCAATTTTTTTCGCCAACTCCAGCTATCTGCAAGAAAGGTTTTCTTTCTCTCGATATCTACCCATTTCTCAAAATTTGTGAAGGCTTGAGTTCGAATTTGTTTTCTGGAGTCTTTTGGGTTTCGAAGTTAAAGATGAATATATTCTTCTTCTTTTTTGACATGGGAAAACATGAGGCGGGGTTTTCCAATTTTTGAAGGGTGACAAGAAGGCATTATGATCTGTGAAAACTCTAATTAATTTTGTAATTGCGAAATTGTTTAATTCTCTCTGGTTTTGAGGATGACAGGATAATTAGATGGATCGAAGATGAAAACCAAAAGCATGATCAAGCTCTCCGCTACGTAGTCCTGGACATGGCTCATGAGTATTTTCTACATCAACCTTGATTTTGATTATTGTTGCAACCTCATCAAATAAATGATTATCCATTTTCTAACGTCGTGCCATTAATAAATATTCCTCCCGGCTGTGACTAGCATCGATACAAGCGGAATCGGTGCTCTTGAGGAGATGAAAAAGAAATTGGATCTGCAACTGATAAGATTGAAGGAAAGAGAAAAAGACCTGTTGAAACATAACAGGAAGTGCATGAACCCACAACATTCATCATTCCAATCGTAATCATTTCCTTGTTGCCATCGATTTGATAGTTCTTGAAGAGAGCAAATGTTCTTCCAACAGCCAATCCTTCCTGTGACGATTCAGCAAGTATGTTATTAAGTTTACTCAAACGAATTTATTTCTCTTAGGTGCTGTAGTTCTATCCTCCAAGATTCAACCAACTTAAGCGATCCATCTCGAGAGCATTACATAAATAATCAAAGAATAAAGGTGTGTATATAGTCATATTATGAGCGATCAAAAAACAGTACAGATATTTTAATCTAGAAACTACGAAGGATGGAAAAATATATTTATTAATTATCCCAATACTTTTAACCATATATAATTTACTTATATTTTTCATTTATTAGGTTTTAAGTTTAACCGGATATCTTATTTGAAAAAAAATTTATTAAAAAATAATATAATTTTAAAACTAAAAAAATAAATTTTATACATACACCGAATGGCTCGGTGCGTAGCTTCGCGGAGGCCATAGTAGTCAACAATGTCATCCATACGACCATGAAAACTAACCTGTTAGAGACATGTTGATTGAACAATTCCATTGTAGTTTGAACTTTGACTTACAGTACAATAGGTATATCCAATACCAGAATAGAGGAAACGTATGAGTGTTATGCTGCACTGCTTCATCCTTCTACTAATTCATCTTCAAACCCTAGAGTCCTTACTTATTTGAGAGCTGAAAATAGACATGGATTCTGAAAGTAAGGAGATAAGTATTTATATAAATGCAAAATAACCAGTGATCAATCTACGTTGAAGTTGTTAAAAGTGGTTAAAGTTACTAAAGTTAGGTGTTGAGTCCAGTTGCAGAAAGATGAAGATACAAACACTTTAGTTCATGACATTGATTGGACTAGCACATTTACAAGTAAGTGATTTGCCAATGTGGATAAACACCAGTGTAGATCCAAATCCTAGGCTCTATCAAGCGCCGAGAGGGATCAAATATCTTGAGGTGCAAACTTCCTTTAATGAAATATTAATATTATATTAATATTAACTTTTATCTTTTAAATTAACTATTAGATGCAACTATTAGCTTAACTCTACTCATGATACAACCATGAGCTTAAATTCAACTATGACACCATCACACTCTTAAAAAGGTGTTATCCTCTCTCGCTTAAGCTGCTTCTGTGGTGTCCCCTCTTCTCCAATCAATGTCATGAACTAAAGTGTTTGTATCTTCATCTTTCTGCAACTGGACTCAACACCTAACTTTACCAACTTTAACCACTTTTAACAACTTCAATGTAGATTGATCACTGGTTATTTTGCATTTATATAAATACTTATCTCCTTACTTTCAGAATCCATGTATTTTTTCAGCTCTCAAATAAGTAAGGACTCTAGGGTTTGAAGCTGAATTAGTAGAAGGCTGAAGCAGTGCAGCATAACACTCATACATTTCCTCTATTCTGGTATTGGATATACCTATTGTACTGTAAGTAAAAGTTCAAACTACAATGGAATTGTTCAATCAACATGTCTCTAACATGTTAGTTTTCATGGTCGTATGGATGACATTGTTGACTGCTATGGCCTCCGTGAAGCTACGCAGCGAGACATTCATTTTATGTATAAAATTTATTTTTTTAGTTTTAAAATTATATTATTTTTTAATAATTTTTTTTTTCAAATAAGATATCCGGTTAAACTTAAAACCTAATAAATGAAAAATTTAAGTAAATTATATATGGTTAAAAGTATTGGGATAATTAATAAATATATTTTTCCATCCTTCTAGTTTTTAGATTAAAATATTTGTACTGTTTTTTTATCGCTCATAATATGACTATATACACACCTTTATTCTTTGATTATTTATGTAATGCTCTCGAGATGGATCGTTTAAGTTGGTTGAATCCTGGAAGATAGAACTACAACACCTAAGATAAATAAATTCGTTTGAGTAAACTTAATAACATACTTGCTGAATCGTCACAGGAAGGATTGGCTGTTGGAAGAACATTTGCTCTCTTCAAGAACTATAAAATCGATGGCAACAAGGAAATGATTGCAATTGGAATGATGAATGTTGTGGGTTCATGCTCTTCCTGTTATGTTTCAACGGGTATTTTTCTCTTTCCTTCAATCTTATCAGTTGCAGATCCAATTTCTGCGCGGATCCAATTTCTTTTTCATCTCTTCAAGAGCGTTGATTCCGCTTGTATCGATGCTAGTCACAACTGGGAGGAATATTTATTAATGGAATGACATTAGCAAATGGATAATCATTTATTTGATGAGGTTGCAACAATAATCAAAATCAAGTTTGATACAGAAAATACTCACGAGCCATGTCCAGGACTACGTAGCGGAGAGTTTGATCATGCTTTTGGTTTTCATCTTCGATCCATCTAATTATCCTGTCATCCTCAAAACCAGAGAGAATTAAACAATTTCACAATTACGAAATTAATTAGAGTTTTCATAGATCATAATGCCTTCTTGTCACCCTTCAAAAATTGGAAAACCATGGCTCATGTTTTCCCATGTCAAAAAAGAAGAAGAATATATTCATCTTTAACTTCGAAACCCAAAAGACTCCAGAAAACAAATTCGAACTCAAGCCTTCACAAATTTTGAGAAATGGGTAGATATCAATAGAAAGCAAACCTTTCTTGCAGATAGCTGGAGTTGGCGAAAAAAATTGGAGAATCTATGCACAGTATGAGAATACCCTGAACTCTGTCTGCATTAGGGTATTACTCTGTGCTTCTGTACACAGTCGTTCCAGGAATGTTTCCCAGAAATACAGTATGAGGCCTCATAACGTGCATCAACAATCTTACCAATGAGATGGATACCTGCAATTTAATAATTGAAATTGATTAGATTTTTTTCAAAACAACCACACAATTTTTAGTTAAGCTTATCCAAACTCTTATACAAATTGATTAGATTTTTCCTGACAAACCACCCAATTTTTAGTTAAGCCGATCCAATTAATCCTATGCGTATGGGCTAAGCATCAAATAATTACATTACTTTGGTTTGAAATTTGCAAAAAGCTGCAATTCCAATAATTTAAAACGACAATCTTATAACTTGATGTAATGGTTTTCAATAGACCAAATTCATTCAAAAAAATTTGAGCATAACTATAAATGTGTAACCTTACTGCTGTGATCAAGCCAATTTCAACACTAGCAAAAATAATGCCCAATGAATCTCCCAAGAATATGAAGAAGTCGATCTTGTCCACCTTCCATAGATGAATGGCGGCATGGATATCGATTAGACCCAGCATTGCCGAGGCGATAATGGCTGACAGAACCGCATTTGGGGTGTAATAGAAAAGAGGAGTTAGAAACATAAGCGTGAGCATCATGGCAATAGCCATTACTACATTTGAGGCTGCTGTTTTGCATCTTGCATTGAAATTCACCGCTGATCTGGAGAAGGCACCTGCAAACCATCACACAAACATTCTTCAGCAACAGTTATGGAATTCGTACAGAGCCGAATAACACTTTAACACCTACTTCAAAGAGAAAAATTGAACGGGTTAGTAATAATTTCAACCCGGATAATTTCTGTCTACAACTGATAAGATTGAAGGAAAGAGAAAAAGACCTGTTGAAACATAACAGGAAGTGCATGAACCCACAACATTCATCATTCCAATCGTAATCATTTCCTTCTTGCCATCAATTTGATAGTTCTTGAAGAGAGAAAATGTTCTTCCAATATCCAATCCTTCCTGTGACGATTTAGCAAGTATGTTATTAAGTTTACTCAAACGAATTTATTTCTCTTAGGTGCTGTAGTTCTATCCTCTAGCAGTCACGTAATGGGAAGCTAGTAGTCAGTCATTTTTTTTTTATAGCCGACATAACATTATGTAACGTTAAGTAACATTACAACGTTACGTAACCTAACAACGTTATGTAACGTTACAAGATCTACCCCATACTGGGCTGTAGAGCGCCTCTTGGTGCTTGATAGAGCCTAGGATTTGGATCTATGCTGGTGTTTATCCACATTGGCAAATCACTTACTTGTAGATGTGCTAGTCAAATAAGCCTCTATTTATTAATAACATTTAAAAATGGAAAGCTTACTAATTCTCTATATCTACTTACCTTTACTTTGGCTATGCTAGTAAAAAAGACCTCTATTTATCAATGACATTTAAAGATGCAAAAATTCTTAATTGTGTGTATCTACTTACCTTCTTGACCATCACTCCTACAAGTAAAGAAATGGATCAATGCTAATAGGCACAATTAACCACTTAGTTTTGTAAAGATAAACAAAAACTAAAATAAATAATTTTATATCCATTATTAATACCATATGGTTAGACTTAATATAAGCATGAAACAAATATTATTTAATAAACAAAAAAACAAAAGCTGATATGAAAAAACAAAAAAAAGTTCTTACCGTTTTGCCTAACAGATCACTCTGTTAATAAATGTCATTTTTTTAATTTGTAATTTGATATCGAACGAGTTCCATTATTTATTTATTTGATAATTTAATGTACGGTTATTCTAATGCCATTGTTGGTTGATTTATATTATCTATTATAATGCAATATGGATTCATAATGGGTTAACATCAATAAATTTATATAAATATATATGAAATAGTTTAACATATAGATAATTTCATAAGAAACTTACAATTTTTTTTTGTTTTTTCATATCTTTTTTTGTTCTTTTTGTTTAGTAAATAGTATTTTTTTATATATTAATTCTAACAATCTTGGATGAATAATAGATATAAAATTATTTATTTTAGCCTATCACTTATTACTTGTGGTTGTGGTAGTAAGTTAAACATCATAATGGGAAAGTTCATAATTGTCTCTATCTACATACCTAGGATGTGCTAATTAAAAAACCTATATTTATCAATGACGTTTAAAAATGGAAAACTTCCCAATTGTCTGTATCTACTTACCTTCTTGACCATTCTTGAGAAATCCTAACACTCATGGTTAACTTTAGTTACCCCTAGTCATAAAATAAAATAAAATATTGTCAAAGAGTCTCGACCTCTTTTTACCTGTCGGGTAAATCTTGGCTAACCCTTACCACACAAGTCTAAGTCGAACTCTAACTAGAAAAGTCATTTTTACTGTGGCCGACATGTTTTTCAATAAACTACTTTGGGTGGGAATTTTGACCCAACATCTTTTTACCTCAAAAAACACTTACTCCACTTCGACCACTTTTACATTGACTGACTTACCTTACATCGAAAGGGGTTTACTTGGAACGATTTTTTTTATTCCGACCAACTTACTTGACTTAACCACTTTTGGTCAAAATTTTACAAAGGATATTTCTTAGACTAAATATTTATAAAATGAAAATACTTTTCACCAACCGGTAACATAGAGTAAAACTTGATACAACAATAATTCGACGGACTTACCAAATCATATAACCAAATATTAAGTAAGACTTGTGTCCACCAATCTACGGATAAAAACTCAAAATTTTACACAGTGAAATATTTATGGATTCTTTATATCTTTCACTAAATGGTCAATGTAAAAAACTTTTAAGCAAGTAATTCTGGAGAATATGTGTGGCTAAATAAAACATGCATTCAACCATAAACAATGGATTTATATATCTTGTAGAGACATAACAAGAACTATTTCCGAAAATACAACCTTAGGAATTTACAAGGATCTTTCACCTTTTAGAGAGCTTCGGCTCTCATCACTTTTCAAACACACAGAGCTTGATCTCTTGAACTCTCCACAAAGTTTTTCCTTCAATCTCCACTATTTAATTCTCTTTTTCACTATCTGTTACTAATTTACAAACATCTTCTTATTTATATAGACAGACTAAAATAGCCTTTAGTGAAGCTACCGACTTAATCATTAAAAATTGTAATAGCTATCCACCTAGAAACTTCTCTTCATAAATTTAATTCCACTTATTTACATAAGAGAGAAGTGAACTCTTCAACCTATCAGAGAGATTGAAAGATCATGACCAGCTATAGACTTTGATAGAGTCAGCTAACAATATAAGAGAATCAAAGAGTAATTAATATTTCCAACACTCCCCCTTAATCATGAGCAGGTGTGGATCTTGAAACAAAATATTACAAAATATTTTAGATATTAAAATTGCTATGTTCATGATAGACTTCACTCTACAAAACTTGTCATTCCAATATAACCTTACAAATACTGGAATGTACCTTTTTCCAATGGTTTTGTAAAGATGTCTGCAAGTTGATCTTTAGACCTGCAAAAACATAAACAAATATCTTGGTTTTTCACCAATTCTCTTATGAAATGAAATATTGTGTCGATGTGCTTGGTTCTCTTATGAAACAAATATTTCTTAGAGAGTGCAATGGCTGAATTGTTGTCACAGAAAATGATTTTTGGTTCTTGCTAGTTCTGCGACAAGTATATTAAAATTGTCTGCATCCATATGGCTCGAGATGCAACTCCTGTAGCTGCAACACAATCTGATTCTGTTGAAGATAGAGTTATAATGGGGTGTTTCTTTGAATCCCATGACACAACACCTATACCAGAATGAAATGTATACCCAGATGTGCTCTTCTTGTCATCTATGTTACCTCCATTATCATTGTGAGTGTATCCAATGAGATTAAAACTTTATGAGGTTGAACTTCATTATACCAAAATCCTTTATGCCACTTATATGTCTCATAATCCATTTACCTACTTGCGAATGGGAGTCTTTTGGTGACTCTATGAATATTGATATCAAGGTTACTCCATACATGATGTCTCAGAGGGTAATTTTTAGAGGAGGAATTGTTAATGGAATTTTTTTTGGGTTTTTTTCAAAAAATAAATTCGTTATTTGGCCAGTTTTAGTGTCTAATGTCGCCTATATTTACATAAAAATATATATGTTTTAATCATAATATTCACTGAAATTTACACATTTCACTGTTAATTTTATGTTTCATATTTAATATTCGCCTACCTATCTATGCCCATTTTTTTTTAATCCAAAACAATCGCCTAGAAGACTATACTTTAATATTAGAATCCTTACAAAATACCCTGATGTCTGGTATTGTCGTTGTTAAATACATAAGGCTACCAACAAGACTTTTAAATAATGTAGGATCTAAAGTTGATCCATCGTCATCCTTGCTCAATTCTAAACCTGTTATTATTGGTGTCAGGGTTGTCTTGCAATTAGACATGTTAAATATTTTCAAAACTGCACTTGCATACTTTGACTGTGACATAAATATACCACTTTCAGAATGATGTAATTCAATGCCCAGGAAACATTTCATAAGCCCCAAATCACTCATTTCAAATTCAGTTTCCATGTCTTCTTTAATGTCTTTTATGCCAAAGTCAACAGTAAATATTAAATCACCTACATACAGGTATACAATTAACTCTTACCTTTCTCATTAACTTTTGTTTACAACATTGGTTCACTTTCACTTTTGTGAAATCCATTTTGGGTGAGATAGGAATCAATGTGACTATACCAAGCTCTAGGGTCTTGCTTCAAACCATACAAAGCCTTTTTTAGCCTATACACTTTGTTCTCTTGTCGTGGGACTTCATATCCTTGTGGTTGTTCCACATACACTTCCTCTTCCACTTATCCATTCAAAAATGTTGATTTAACATCCATTTGATAAACATAGCCTTTATTTTGTGTAGAAATTTCTAGAACTATTTTTATTGTATCCATGCATGCAACATGTTCAAAATTTTCATTGAATTATATGTTAGGTTGTTTTTTGAACCCACTTGCAACCATTCTTACCTTGTGCTTCTGCACATTCCCATCAATATCTTTCTTGGTCTCTTAAATCCATTTGACAATGATTACATCTTTATCTTTTGGTACATCTACCAGCCCCCATGTTTGATTCTTCTTAATGCTTTCTATTTCTTTGTCCATGGCTTGTTCCAATACTTCATCTTCAATAACTTCCTCAAATGTTAGTGGATCATCTATTTGAGAAAAAAATTTGGTGTACTAGCTTCATATATTTCACGTAGGACTATTTTCTTCACTGGATTTGTCGATGTTGAACTCGACGAACTACTTAATGGAGTCTATTGTTCTCTTGGTGTGCTTGCCGATGTAGCTTGAGTTGCAACTTGTGTCGATGTTCCTTGTGCTAAACTATATCGTGGTGTCATGGGATTCGACAGTGATACAACATTTTGACTTGCATCTGATATTTGAACAACTTCCTCTACCATGTCATCATGGTCGATATCTGACACAATCTTGACATTCTTCTCAACGGTTCCATCCCATGATTGATTCTTAACAAATTGAACATCACGACTGATGATCACTTTCCTCGCGAAAGGGTCGTACAACTTGTATGTTTTTCTGTCTTCAAAGTAACCAACAAAAATACATTTCTTTAATACCCCATGAATTACTAATTATTAATTCTACTGGGAAATACTTTGATTATTATTTTATTATTTGTTGACTAGAAAGTCAAGAATAGAAAATTTTGTAATAAAACTGTTCCTTATTAATAAAATATGTTGAAGAAAAAAAAAAGTTGAAGTAGCTGTTGAAAGAATGTTCACTGAACCACAAGAGGTGAATGACAAGTGGCAAATACCACTAAGTGAGAAATTGAGATCAAGGAGGCATCATCCCCAAAAATCAGGTCTGCACTCCTAGTTGAGTTGCTAAAGAGCAGGAGGCTCATAAATGACCAAGTCCTAGGAAAAATACTATTTAATAGTATGTCCATGAGCAGTAGCAGGCTATAATTTGGCGGGGATTGGCATGTGTGTAATGAAAGATATGGTGCATTTTTCTTTGGTGGTTCAGCGAACATGCTCGGGGATTCTGGAGAAAGTAATTTGGTTGTTGTGGGAGTTGGTTGGGAGGAACAACTTGTCCACTTTTGTTTTCCCATCCTTGGTGTGAGGTTCCTACTCTGTTTTTCTTATGACTAATTCTAGTTACCGTAGGATGTGTATGTGAAATGTTTATGTATAGTTACATCTCCAAGCAGTAGGGTTATGCATTTATGTAGAACAAATATACCTCTTTCAATAATATTAGATCCATACAATGATATTACTGTAGTGATTAATAACTCGTTCTTAGCATAAGTTGGTAGAACTGGTTGTTGTGGATATAGTTTCAAATCCGATACTTGAAGAATTTAGAACTCATGATTCTATATATAATGAATTGAATCCTCTGTTCCTTTTTAAAATGTACTGTGTATTCCTACATTTAACTTGGAATTATCTGTTCGTATAATTTCTTCCCAACCTAATATGCTTATTGAATCTGGACTGAATTTGTAATGATGTTATAGCCTAGATATATACTATGCCTATGACAAAACTGAAAATTATTTTGTTTTTACACATGGGAAAACCTTAAAAATTGGTTGTCTTAATCCCTAATCAACTTAGCACAGTTAGGGCTTGACTATTAAAATTTTAAACAAAGAAGACAGAATCAAAGAAGGGTTAAGCATTAAGTTAATCTTCAGTTTGCTTTACCTTACAGCAATTTGAAACCCCAAATCAAGCTAGAAACCCTTGAATCTGCAAAGTTAAATGTTGAGCCACAAATTTAGAAGATCAACGGTCTAGATCAAATATGCAACGAGATCAATGGTTCACAGAAGTTGTGAAAGACAGATTGCAGAGCTTTAGTTCCAAAAAATTATAAGGAAACCCACTTTTGAAATCTAAAAGGTTAAACGTTGGTCTGCAAAGAAGTATATCAATAGTCGAGATTGCATCCGCAACGAAGACAAATGGCTGATAATAGTCCTAAAGGTTTCGTTGTGGAATCTGCAAAGAAGTAGATATATGCTCGAGATTGAATCTATAAAGAAGATTAATGGTTGATATTGGTCATGCTGGTTCCCCTATGGAATCCACAAAGAATCAGATCAACGATTGGGACTTAAGCTGCAAGAAATCAGTGGTGTTGAGAGCATAAAATATTAAGTTGACATATTTTGGAGTTTTCTCAACCTACGACCTGCAATCCTCCTTTCCGGAGTGTAGAATGAGGAAGGTGGGAAGTGAAATATTAAGTTCATGTATTTTGGAGTTTTCGCAACTCGTAACCCACCTTTGTGGAATGTAGAATGTGAAATGAAGAATGCGAAAGGGAGGAAGTGAAACATTAAATTCACATATTTTGGATTTTCTGTGGCCCACAACCCGCAATTTGCATTTGCAGAATGCAGAAGGAGGGAAGTAAAAGATTAAGTTGATGGAATTTGGAGTTTCCTCAACCTGCAACCCACAGTCCGCATTTGCAGAATATAGAAAGTCAAGGATTAATTTAATGCAATCTGGATTTTCTGCAACCCGTAATCCTCATCAAGTCAAGATCGGCGATCATGGTTGACTTTTCAAGGAATCAACGATGCATAAGGTAAACGATTTGTTTAATAGAATTTTGGATTTTGCATATTGCGTTGTGGAATGTAGAATCAAAACTGTGGAATGGTTCTTGTGGAAGAACAATAACTTAGCTTTTTAAGTTTTTGTTTGAAAATCTATTCTTTTTGGAAAAAAGGTTTCTAATATTTTAAGGAGATGATGATCATTTCATATAGACAGGGTTATAATTTAAACTCTCTATTTGTTTGTAATTCCTCATAATGGTCAGGTATTTTATTAATATGTCTGAATATATGCGGTTATAGATATATTTTTTTGCAATTTGAGGTATGTTACATATGGTATCAAAGCCACAAGTTTCAACCCTGTCACTTTTTGGTAACATCGAGTTCCGCTGAATTAGAGAAAATTTATTCTAACCATTAAACAAATTTCATGTATTGTTTAGTAAACATACAAGTTGTTTTGCAAAAGGCAGAACCACAGGATTAACCCTGTCTCCTCTTGGGGACATCTAGTTCCATTGAAACACACTAAATGGAAATTGTCTTTGGCTTGATAAATCCTGGTTAATGTATTGTGGTTGTGTATTCAAATTAATGGGTTCTGATCAATGCATTCTAGTGAATGTACTAACAGGGATCCTCGTATGTTAAGTGATTCATGAAGGGTTGTCTCTGGTGGAAATTACATGATCATTATAGGACTGAAACAAATTAATGTATTATGGATTAATGAGCAGGTATGCATGATGATCGTTGTATGAATAATTTTAGTTGATGATTAATGGCTTCATGAATGAGTTCTAAGAAGAAATATGCTCTAAAATAAGATGAAAAGTTATATGATGTATGGCCCTTGTATAAAATTGGGCACATAGATCTGTGGACCAACACACAACTCACAAGATAGATCAGACAAATTTACTCAGAAATTGAAGAATGAAACAGTGCAAAAATGGATTGCAACTATGAATGCTTTCATTAATAATTAATTACAATGTAATACACTGGTATTAATAACCAGTCAATTCAAATGCATGAGAGAGGCATTCGAATTGATTGACTCTACCTAGCTGCATGGATAACTGGACATGTCCAAATCATTATCGCAGCTCAACTAGTTAGCCCTAGTTTCCTCAATCAGTGCACCAGTCAATTAGAATCGGTTAACTAACCTAATTGAATCTGGTAGGTGAGGAATTGTGACTTCCCACTTGCAGTCAATCAATGAATGGCACTAACTGTATGTAACTAACTCTTAACTAGGAATAACTAGTCACTAACTGAACTCAATTGAAGGAGGTTGGTTCTAGCACTCCTAGTCACTCCTAAATTATAGGGATTGGTCTATGAGGATCCTAAATTGATGCATGCAAGTGAATTCAGTGGAATTTAGCCTCAACTAGTGTTCCCCACACTCTAGTAAATGGTACATGTGTCCCAATAAGGCCATGTGGACCCAATGATGTTAGTGACTAAATATAGATGGAAAAGACTCCTAGTTTAGACATGATTGACCAAATTTGACAAGGGAGGATTACAATCCTAACACATCCCCTGAATGATAACTTGGACAATTTGTTGTCCTTGGTAACTAAGACCATAGGTCACCCATTAGAGCTAAATAAAAGTAACTTCTTAATACAAGTTACCGGGGAAAAACCACATGGGAAAAAAGCCCCCCTCTAACTAAGTAGGTAGAATCAGGCTTCAAGTTTGAAAAACTTAAAAATATGTTTCTACAACCTTCATCTCTGTGGTGTAGCAAAGCAGCATGCATGATTTTCTGTGCACAAGTATCCTGGGTCCTGACATGTAGACTTCTCTATCTTCTCCCAAAATGATGATGGAAGGAAGGAGGAATGTAACCTTTTCCTGTTTTTGGATGAAGAGATGCATGATCCACTTTGTTCTTCTGAGAACAACGTAGCTGATCAGGCCTTTCCATGAAGCATATCACACGGTGTTTGCTACATCTCTCTTCATAACATCACGCAAGGTTATATTTCTGAAACTTCTATGTATCGGATGGATTTTCAGTCATCCTTATAGCTTCTCGCTTGGGAGTAGGGACTAGATTTGGATCTGAATCACCCTGAATATCAATCTGATAGACTGATACAACTGGTTCTGCTTCTGATTATGAAATACTAGTGGAAACAAGAAAAGGAGTAGATATAATGTTTTTACCCTCCCTTTCAAGTGGTAGCTGAGAGTGCACTGGATTTGAAAATGGCAGGATGTGTGAGAATTCATATGCATAGGAGGCATGATTTGCAACACCATTCTCTATGATGTTTCTAGTAGAGATATCTATGATCTCCACTGAGTCAGGACCAAATGCCACTCTCTTTGGAGGACCAGTGTGAGTCATATGGTATACATATAACATATTTTCAACCAAGTAGGGAAGATATAGCACATATTTTAACTTTCCATGTTCAAGCTTGATATAACCCTTCCCTTTGGCTCAAATTTGACTGTCATTACCCATGAGAATGCAAGGGCCATCATTATACTGCAAATAAGACAATGATTCTACTGATTCAACCATATGATTGGAAGCTTCTGAATCAATGAGGAAGGAATGAATTCTTGAAGAACTAGCCTTTAGTGCATGGCATGTCTCATCATGTTCTTTAGTTTCTTCTCTATGGTCATCCTTCCTTGCACCATCAGGTACAGTAATGTTATGTTTGTTCAGAAGAAGAGCCATTTAATCAAATTTTCTTATCATATAGGAGGTTTCTGGATGAAAGCCCCTTCCACAATAAGAACAAAGGATATTTCCTTTTCTATTCTTCTTGATTCTCTTCAAACTTGAAGGCTCATCTAACTACTCTTTCTCCACAAGAGGCTCATTCTTTTCCTTCCCCTTACCATTCACAACATTAGGTCCTCCAACAACCAATGCTTCATCTCTGGAGGATTGGATGATCCCCATTTGGATCAACTTGTCATGCTCCTAGGTGAGAGATTCAATGAAGGAATTAAGAGTTGGCATCTTCCAATTTGGTGTAGTGAGCTTCCCTGAATGAAAGGTTGATACAAATACTGAGTAGTCTGCACCACGTTTTGAGGGGATGAAAAGGATGAGTTGATCATCCTCCTTCTCAACCTTGCAGAGCTTCAACTGGAACAATAGGCTCTTGAATTTGGTGAAGAAATCATTCAAAGGTTCGAAGGTCCCTGGGTGAAGAGAAATCAACTGATTCTCTAGCTGACAGATCCTTAGGTCATCCTTCTTATCAAAAAAGGAAGAAATATTATCCCAAACCTCCTTGGGTGTCTTCAATCCATTTATGTGTAAGAGAATATATCTAGAGATTGAGAGACACAGACATACATATGCTTCATCAAGCCTATTCCAATATTTTTCTTTTTAAACATAATGAACAGGCTCTGCCTCTGTCTCCATTGTGAGTCTAAAGAGTCTTTTGGAGTGAATATTCATATCCATGTCCTCCTTACACTAGTGGTAGTTGGAAGGATTAAGAATATCCATTGGACAAGCCATTGTGCTACTATAGAGAATGCAGTGAAAGATACTAAGGTACTATAGAGAATGAAATAAAGGAGACTGAAAAACCTGTAAATCACATGGTCAAACAGACAAAGTAAGGTCCATAGCATGCACTTTTGGAATTTTCTTCACACCCAGCTTAGTTGTTCAAGCAATCTTGATAAAAAATTCCTTTGCGTAGGATTTATGTGTTAAATTCTCCGCTTCTGGTGTAGTGCTGGAAGGAGAAATTTTACTCAAAAAAAAAATTGATCTAGTAGGAGATCCGTAGGAGGAGAACTGCCTTGTCATGTCAAGGCTTTGATACCATATAAAATTGATCACATAGATCTGTGGAACAACACACAATTCACAAGATAGATGAGACAATTTTACTCAAAACTTGAAGAATGAAATAGTGCAAAAATGGCTTGCAACTGTGAATTATTTCATTAATCAAAAGTAATTGGATAATTAATTACAATGTAATACACTGGAACTAATAACCATTCAATTGAAATGCATGAGAGAGGAAGTCGAATTGATTTACTCTACATAACTACATGGATAACTGGACATGTCTAAATCATTATCAAAGCTCAACTAGTTAGCCCCAGTTGTCTCAATCAGTGCACCAGTTAGTTAGAATCGGTTAACTAGCCTAATTGAATGTGGTAGGTGAGGAATTGTGCCTTCCCACATGAAATCAATCAATGAATGATGCTAAATTAATGTAACTACATGGAATTGAATGTAACTAACTCATAACTAGGCTCAACTAGTCACTAACTAAAATCAACTAAAGGAGGTTGGTTCTAGCACTCCGAGTGGATCCTAAATTGTAGGGTTTGGTCTAGGAGGCTCCTAAACGGATGCATGTAAGTGCAGCCAGTGGAAGTTAGCCTCAAATAGTGTTCCTCACACTCTAGTAACTAGTACATGTGTCCCAATTAGGCCATGTAGAGCTAATGATGCTCATGACTAAATATAGACTAAAAAGACTCCTAATTTAGACATGATTGACCAAATTGGACTGTGAAGCACGTGGGTTAAATATCTGTAACTCAAACAGATCTACGACCGAGGATAGACTCCACACATGAGAGTTATAAGTGAGATAAAACTCCAGAATGGATGAAGTTAACTTAAATTGTGTGGGCAGATCTTTTGTTGAGATATGGTCAACGTGATGATCCAACGGTTGGTTGGAATCCCGCTGAACTAAAGTCCATGGATATTAAATTATGGAAGGTGGACCCGAAATTCCACTATTCATTCTAACTAGAGATTAAAACAATGGCCCTGGAATATTTCTCTAGAAGGAAGAGCGTTGAAGATAAAAGGGGAGTCGGACTGCAGAATTGGAAAGTAACTGACGCGAAGGAGATCGAGATCAACAAACAAGGTTGATCATTGAAGAATATCTACGGTTGTCACCAATTCCATTGATTAAGGTTGCACGGTCATCACAAAACTGAATGGATGTGGAATTTTAATGTAATCCTATCTATAGTAATTTAAGTCCACCATCGATATGGGCGAATAAATATCTAATGATCCTTAACTATTCCACTCATTCAACTAGAGAGATGGTTAATAGTCCAGTTTGGACGTGGAAATTTTATGAAAAACAACTCACCTCCAATTTTAAGTTTGCTCTTCATGAAGATCCAAAGCAATACTGGTCGAGTTGGTTAGATTTAGAGATGTTTCCAAATATAGAACCTGAATAAATTGTGTATCAGTCATAAGAAAGACTATACATAGGGAAGTTTGGAATCACGATCAGAGTGTCCTTTTGTTGAAATCAAATCAGTAAGCTATAGGAAGTAGTGATAAAGAAGGGTGAATAGAGAATGTTTAGTTAATAAAAACCTAAACATAGTATGTGGTGAAGGGTGCAATGAGTGTGCGGCAGTTTGGTATGAAGGCATGATGAACAAGATTCCTTAATCATGGGTATGGAAGGTTTGTTTTAGTTACATAAATAAGGTGAAAATGTTTGGTTATTTTGATGACGTATACTAAGACAACCATATAGTGTACTCACATGGTTTGAATTACTTAGTATTGTAATTTTTAAGATCACTTTAGAGATTAATGTAAATCTATGTGCAAGGGACAAATGTCTGAGAAGGACCTCATGGCAGTGAAAACTAAACAAACTAGATTTCTAAATCCCATATTTGGAATTTTGATACTTTTATATTGATGGTTTGACTAATCTAGAATTTTATTAAGATGGCCGGTTATATGTGGTTTTCTAGGTTGGAAACAAGTGTAAATTATAGGGGGTAATTTCTCCCACTTACAAGAGCCAAACAGTAAGAGGACGACCTCAAGATTGCAAAAATCAAATTCTATAGGAGAGATAATTGCAACCATGTATGAATTTGATGTAAGAACCACTTTAGGAGAAACATTGCAGAAAAACCATGTATGGTGGCATGAAAGAAACAAAAAACTAATTAAGATGATAAATTTTTCCCTTGAGGTAGGTCTTGGGGGTGCCTTTGTTGTCTAAAATCAAAGAAGGATACCTGTGGAGTTAGAAGGACTTGCTTATGCGAATATGTTTTTTAGTTGTTTAGCATATTCTCGCTTATATACATGCCCAATATTGCATATCTAAAATTGTTTAATTCATATTTTCTTCACAGACCTCCTTATGCAAGGCACCCTCATTACCAAAAGATGATAACAACCCTCATGAAGCAATTCTTTTGGAGAAAAAATTGAAGGTAGACCTAGTGGATTACCTGTCTAAATTTTTGGAATGTCAACAGGTGAAGGAGGAACATCAAAATCGTGCAGGTTTGTTACAACCCTTACCAAATCCGGAATGGGAATGGGAGGTAATATCTTTGGATTTTATCACAGGTTTTCCATTGACTCAAAAACAACATGATTCAATTATGGTCGTAGTGATAAATTAAGTAAGTATTCTCATTTTATACCTATGAAATCAGCTTACAAGGATGTCAATGTTGCAGAAAAATTCCTGAAGGAAATGTTTCGACTTCATGGAGTGCCAAAAATGGTAATTTCTGACTGGGATGTCAAGTTTAAATCAAACTTGTGGAAAACATTGTTTGTAGGTTTGGAAACCAAGATAAACTTCATCACTAGGTACCACCCTAAGCATATGGACACATAGAAGAAACAAACCAATTCATCAAGGACATGTTGAGGATGTATGGCATGGAAAGAACCACTAAGTGGGAATACTATCTGCATCTGACAGAGTTTGCATACAATAATGGATATCAAGCCTCTTCCAAGATGAGTCCATTTGAATTTTATATGGGAATAAGTTTAATACTCTAATATCATGGAGTAGCCCTATCGATAGATTAATGTTAAGACCTAATTTATTAGAAGATATGGAACTAACCATGAATCAGATACAATAAAACATGAAGGATTCCCAATACAGGAATAAAATTTATTCCGAATTAAAACGAAATCCTAGAGAGTTCCAGGTGGGTGATCATGTATACATAAAGGTTCACAAATGAGGCGATAAAGAGTTTGGACATTTACCACCCCAACACAAGCATGAGCTCCTACTAGTTTCCGTTGAACACAGTCACCATGTACTAGGAATTTGGAAGCCGTGATTTCTTCCAGGGTTTCCGGGGAGACACTCCTGGGATAGGAAAACCTAGGCACTACGTATATGTACGTACAACTATCCAAAAACATTCAAAGTGATTCACATCCAGGCCCCAATGGTTGGCGCTTTCTTGGTGTGAAAAGAAAGGGCGATAGACGAGCGTGGAATAAAGATACCAACCATCAACACCTGGAGACTGACAATATTCTCAAATCATGTCACCATTTAAACTCTTTCCAAATTCTTAGAATCTCTTAATAGAATAACACTTCGAGCATTGTCTCTAATTATTGATTCATGTTATGCATCTTAATCGGTGTGGGAAGGCGGTGTTTATATAGGGTGATGAAGATGAAGATGGATACAAAGATGACTGGTCATCATAATGGTAGCATGAATGGACACATGGGTATGGATCTCTATTTTCTGCTAAGAATCCATTCATGCCGCCTCCTTTGATGCCGCATTGCTGTCCACATGGATCATGATGTTTCGACGTGACATTATTTTCCTTTTCACTTACACTGATGGTGGTGTTCAAAACGATTTCGTCTAGCTACATACCTTTCCTTCATGTAGAGGCCAGGTTCGTCGCTTCAAAGATCTAAACTTCATGATATCCCGTTGTTTTCTACACAAGCCACATGCTAGATCTCTAGAGTTAGGAACGCTGGTGAATGGTTCATGCTTTGGACATGATCTTAACCTAAGGCGTGTCACAAATGGCGTCGAGGGATATGATTATTGGTCAGCTTGTACGTGAGGACATCCTTTTTGTACCAGACCTGACCAAGACACCACCTTTACCAGGCTAGACGGCTCCAAAGTTGCCAGGGATCAAACTTGAAGGGCATGTATCATTTTTCTTTGAAGGGCTCTTAGAAATTGAACCCTTCAATGTTAAAATTTAAAATAATCATTCTTTCATTTGAAAATTTAAGTGTTAAAAAAAATTTCATTATTTATTAAAAATATTGTATAGAAAAAGAAAATGACAATAAGAAGAAATCCCAAGTGATTCAACATTTACATGGAATTAGTGAGGTAAACCATGTACATATGATTTATCACTTCTAGATTCTTTTTATGCGGATTAATCAAAAGCTAGTATAGAGGAGGAGAGACTAAAATAAAGGTTGAGAATGAAGAACATGTAATTGCGATGGAAGATGAGATTGGGAAAATGCCCATTTAGAAAGAGATTAATGCACTTGTTTTGTTAATGTGAACATAGCCATAACCATTAGGAGTATTGGTTTTTGTATTGGATGTTCTTTGGCCTATTTATTTTTTGAAGGAAAATGTGTGTTTCCTATCATGGTAAAGTGATTAGAGTAGTTGAGAACTACTCGTAACCTTATCTGAATGCATAATATGAAATTAGGGGTGAAAGTAGGCGCATGGGGTACTAAAGCTTATTTATGTCTATAATTGTTTTGAGAAGAGCTCCACTATCATCTTGAGTCTACTAACATCTAGATGTCTTGATTCTACTAACATGTAGACTCAAAAGTTTAGTCTTGAGTCTACTAACATCTAGATGTCAAATGAGAGCAATTGATAGGGATTCTCATTTCTCTTTTCAAAACTCAGTCCATATAATTATTATTCAAACACATTGATACTTATTTAATTGATACTTGATGCTTGGTCAATGGATATCATCTTCAATTGTCTCTTGATAATAAATTATAATTGGGTAAGACCTTTCTCTATTATATTGGATGTTTGTCATTGAAAATTTTAATACTGTGCATGTTTCTCACATTTGGTTGTGTTTCTCTTAATCCTTGTTATGTCACTGCAAGCGGTGATATATATGGATGGGATATGCCTATTAATCCAACCAAAATTACGTTGTTTAATTTTTCATGGTTGTAAAGTTTTTTAAATTTTTTAAAATTTATATTAAATAGAATTATTTTAATATTATTTATTTGATTGTTGATTGGGTTATATTTCAGTGACATAGGTTTTGATATCAGCTCCTCCAACATTGGTAGTGTGTCAGATGTCATAGGTGTTAGCTGGATGTATTGCAATTCAATTAAACCCTGAGTACAGTTGTTAGTTTTTCTTTGATAATGGAAAATTTTTGAAGTTTGAATCTTGAATTTTCTATAGAAAACTGTTTTTGTTTGCTTAGAGTGGTTTCGAGGATACTAAGTGGAGCTTTGTAGCAATTGTGGAACACTAGAGCTTGACTTGACTTGTACATGCATAATTGCTTTGAGTAATTAGTGAGACATTGATACCAGGCATAGCATTCTTTGTATAAACTAATGAAATCCCATTGCATGCATCAATTCTTGCAAATTCTAAGTGTAGGAAAGCGTTGCGATAGAAGAACACAATATTTCCTCCATTGTTTTCCATTTCTTTTGTCGAAGATGGCAGAATATTCTACCAAGAGGAAAAGAAGCAGCAATTAGGGCTACCTTGGAGTGCTTCCTAAGAAGAAACCAAAGCCTAAACCTAAGTATAACAAATTCATGTTCAGGATTTTGCTTCTTAATGGTTTGAATTTAACTCTACAGTTGGAGGATGTCGTTGAAAAGATGTCAGTCACCGAGTTTGTAAGGACTATTAGGAGAAAATATGAGAAATAAATAATAGAAAAGGGGTCAAGAAAGATCCACTGTGGTACTCAAGTCTATGTGGAAGATGCAATGGGAGAATGAATCAATATGGAAACATCATATGCAATTATTCTCACAACAAGACCATGCTCGTAGCTCTATAGGTTCATCCCTAAACCTCCTCCCCTAAAATTTTATATTAAATATAATTATTTTAATATTATTTATTTGATTGTTGATTGGCATATATTTCAATGACATAGGTTTTGATATCGGCTCCTCCAGCATTGGCAGCGTATCAGACATCACAAGTGTCAGCTGGATGTACTACAATTCAATTAAACCCTGAGTACAGTTGTTAGTTTTCTTTGATAATGGAATTTTTTTGGAGTTTGAAGCCCGAATGTTCTATAGAAAACTATTTTTGATTGCTCATAGTGTTTTTGAGGATAATGAGTGGAGCTTTGTAGAAATTGTTGTTGGAGACATTTACCATCATACACACTCTTTTGGTCAAATTGGCCTAGTTAAACCACTATCCTAAGTTTAATTGACATTAGTGGAGCATTAATTGTCATCATCCAGTCACACCCACGCTTACCTATAGTCAAGGAGGCTAACTGGAGCACTCCAGGGGTGATCTGTGTGACATTAATGCACCTAATTGCTAACTGGTGGTTACAATCAGTTCAACCAGTCAGTTACAGTCAGTTAAGGTGCCTCCATTCATTAAATATATTATTGAATGATTATTTATTATTATTTAATGAACTGGCGTCAACAAGGCACCTCCACCAACTTCTGATGGTGAGTTCAGCTTCAGTTAACTTCATCAGGGTTCATTGGAGTCATGCAGGACTAGAACTTGATGGTTGGATTGCTATGACATGTGTTTGATCTCCTTCAGTTGAGATTCAGTTATTTATTGCACTCTGACTTCAGTTAGGGTTTGGTGAGTCAATTAGGGTTTTAGTCAAGTGGTTAACTGAGTGAGATTGCATGGCAAAGAGTCAGTTAAGCTATACTCACTCATTGAATTCGAATTGTCCCTTAGGTATTTGAATTCTTCATGGAGTTAAGCCATTGATCAGCATGGAAATTGTAACCCATTATTGTTTATAAAATATACAGAGAGGAAACCTATTTTGGTTCCAGTTATTTTCCAATTCATGAGTATTTGTTAATAATTCTTTGATGATTTTGATTCCTAGTTCCTAGATCATGTGCAAGAATTAATATGGTATCAAAGCTTATGGTGGGATGAATATAAATCTCTCAAAAACAATATTTTTGACATATTTCTCCATGAAATTTGAGCAATAGCTCAAAAATCCGGCACTGCACCAGAAGCCAAGGCTTACCACTCAATATCCCAAGTAAAGAACTTGTTGATCAAGCTTGCTTGATTGACTATGCTGGGTGTGATGAAATCCTAGAATGTGCATGCTGTCCGACCTTATGGTGCCCCTTTTTTTTTGATTTGCAGGTTTTATCAGGTACAACTTCGAATGGACTCATCAATCCCTCTTCTCACCCCATTCACAAGCTATTCGGAATGGAAGTTGAATATGATTGCATATCTGAAGAGACGAGGTCTCTATGAGGTGTCTATTGGACTTGGAAAAGAGTCTTATGAGAATGAGAATGACTGGCTAAATGACGGTGACAGATATTTTGGAACAATATGTTTGGCCCTTGATGATAGCTTGTACTACCTTATTGATTTTGCTGACTACCCAAAGGATCTCTGGACAAAATTGGACAGAACCTTTGGAAAGCACAATGAGGATCACAATAGGACTTTGGAGATCAAATCCAGCACTGCAAGAGTTCTTCACTCAAAACTCTCAGCCTCTACTCTCTCTGATGAATTTGTTCAAGATGAAGATGAAGCAGAATCTTCTACACATTCAATTCGAATTGAAGAAAGTCTCCATGAAGTGACTCCTTCTCCCGATTCTCCGGAAGTTCATGAGATCTCTGATATCTCATCTTCTCATATTGCTGAAACAGAAGAAGACATTCGAATCTCTGATATTGAAGAAAAATACTGCTGCACTTCCATGCAAACATTCATTGGTGATTTTCCTTTGAATTCTGGGCAAAATTTACCAGTAATTGCTTCTGAAAATGAAGAGAAATTTGATTTTTCTCCCGCTAATGTTGCTGCTGGTGTGAAAATATGTAAAAAATTGGATATTTTGGAAGAAATATCAGATTATAAGAGTGACACATTCACTCCCCATGATCTAGATCTTCCAGCAAATTCCTGCAGGATTGCATGCACCAAAATTCAGAATTTTGAAGAAAAAGAAAACTGTGCATCTACCGTCTCAGTTGACCATAATTTTGGATCTGATATGAACCTTATTGGATATGATATGATCTTATTTGGATCTGATCTGATATTTCTTGGTTCAAAATTTCAGTTTCATAAACCTTCAGTACTACTTGTAGCTGTTCTCATCAACGGTGTGAAGAAACAAGTACCGCAAGTCTCCTTCGAAACTGCTACTGGGGATTTGATTTCATTTCAAAGTTTTGGATCTGTTGTGAACTTATTTAGATATGATTTACATTCTGATATGACATTATTTTTTTCATATTTTAAAATTCGAGAGCTTTCAGCCATGCTTATAGCTGCTCTCACCAATTTCGGTGTGAAAAATCAAGTATCGCAATTCTTCTTCAAATTTACTGATGGGGATTTGGTGTTAGTTTCCTCTTATGAGGTTGCTGATATTTTAGTCTGTGAATCATTAGATATTTCTGAAGATATATCATATTATGGAGCTCAATCATTCGCTCTCCAGAGTCCCAGGGATTCTCTACCTTTGGTCACAATCTAATCTCCTCACAGAACTAGTAAAGAGGAAGACATTCTGCATCCGCTTGGACACTTGCTCCTAAGATTTGGGGCTGATTTTACCAATCATGGTTTGCTGTTCAGGGATGAAACATATCATTTTATTGAGTGTTCCACACATGTTTTGAATCCTCAAGAACCTTTGCTCTCTCTTTAGATGATTTCAGTTGCTCTACATGGGTCCAGTTTTCACCATGCAGCTGTTTATATTTCTGATTTAGTTGAGTGCATTGTTCTTATTCCAAAGTGGAAGATTCCTCCAGACATATTCATTTAGTTTGGATTCATAGGTTCACATACACAGTATCGGGATGCTGCTGCATAGAATAACCAATTCTTGATTTACTGCTTAGTTTGAGGGGAGGTATTTTTCCCATGAGGTTTTCCTCGTTTCCTTGGTTATATTAAGCAGTTAATTTATTGTATAGGGTGACCTATGGCCTTTGTTTCCAGGGCCCTAGCATATTCATGCATCTATGTTTTCTAACTCTTCCTGAGTATATCTTAAGGGGGGGTGTTGGACACATTTACCATCATACACACTCTTTTGGTCAAATTGGCCTAGTTAAACCACTATCCTAAGTTTAATTGACATTAGTGGAGCATTAATTTCCATCATCCAGTCACATCCATGCTTACCTATAGTTAAGGAGGCTAACTTATCCTTCTCCTACAGTCAAGGAGGCTAACTGGAGCACTCCGGGGGTGATCTGTGTGACATTAATGCACCTAATTGCTAACTGGTGGTTACAATCAGTTCAACCAGTCAGTTACAGTCAGTTAAGGCGCCTCCATTCATTAAATATATTTTTTAATGAACTGGAGTCAACAAGGTGCCTCCACCAAATTCTGATGGTCAGTTCAGCTTCAGTTAACTTCATCAGGGTTCATTGGAGTCATGCAGGACTAGCACTTGATGGGTGGATTGCTATGACATGTGTTTGATCTCCTTCAGTTGAGATTGAGTTATTTATTGCACTCCGACTTCAGTTAGGGTTTGGTGAGTCAATTAGGGTTTTAGTCAAGTGGTTAACTGAGTGAGATTGCATGGCAAAGAGTCAGTTAATCTAGACTCACTCATTGAATTCGAATTGTCCCTTAGGTATTCAAATTCTTCATGGAGTTAAGCCATTGCTCAGCATGGAAATTGTAACCCATTATTGTTTATAAAATATACAGAGAGGAAACCTATTTTGGTTCCAGTTATTTTCCAATTCATGAGTATTTGTTAATAATTCTTTGGTGATTTTGATTCCTAGTTCGTAGATCATGTTCAAGAATTAATAATTGTGGAAGGCCAAAGCTTGTCTTGACTTGTACGCATAATTGTTTTGAGTAATTAGTGAGAAATCAACCATGGCCATATCATTGTCTGTATAAACTAACAAAATACCGTTGCATGCATCAATTTTTGCAAATCCTAACTGTAGGAAAGAATTGCGATAGAAGAATACAATATTCCCTCTACGGTTCGTCATTTCTTGTGTCCAAGATGGAAAAATTTTCTACCAGAAGGAAAAGAAGCAACAATGAGGGCTACCTTGGAGTGCTTCCCAAGAAGAAACCCAAGCTTGAACCTAAGGAGGAAAAATTCATGTTCAAGGTTTTTCTTCTTAATGGTTTGAATTTAACTCTATAGTTGGAGGATGTTGTTGAAAAGATGTCGGTCGTTGAGTTTGTAAGGACTGTTAGGAGAAAAGCTGAGAAATAAATAATAGAAAAGTGGTCAATAAAGATCCACTGCGGTCCCCAAGTCTATGTGGAATATGCAATGGGAGAACGAATAACGATGGAAACATCATATGCAATGATTCTCACAACAAGCCCATGCTCGTAGCTCTCTAGGTTCATCCTTGAAATTCCTCCCCTAAACTGATTCCTTAGTTTTTTTTTTATAAGTAAAAAAATGTATTAATATGTGCTCTACAAAAGCATTACATGCACTCCTCAAATTGCATTCTATTAGAACAAATATTTCCATATCTAAATATTATTTACTAGAAATCTTTTTTTTTTAGTAACTAGGGGAATCAACAACTGGAGTTGGGTTGGTACTCATGTGACACGGGATCCAAGGATCCTTTCCTGCTACCACTATACCCCTAGGTGCCCCACACCCTTCGTAGGACATGGGACAAAGGTAAACCCTGGTGGGATTTGATCTCGTGACCTCCAATTTAGAACAAGTGACTTCATAACAACTGAACCGCCAATGACCCACACCCATGCGGGCTATTATTTACTGGAAAGTTTACATTTAATAGATAACAAAGATTTATACATAGTATTTAGTGACATTTTATTCATATAGTAAGACAACATGACTCTTTCCTCTATTTTTTGTTTTATATTGTTTGATATGATGGTGGTATTGACAGTGTTCACACATTTCCAGTGAAAACCTATTTATATGTGTATTTAATATATTTATGTATTAACCTTTAAAATTTGTGTGTTTTTTTGTTTTAATAAAATAGTTAAAGAAATATTGTCGAATACAAACACAAGTTTCCACATTAGTGAGGCAACGATATTGTAATATAGCATTTAAATACGAGTTGATATTCTAGTGGAAAATGTGTGCTGGATAGGTTGATTGTTGATTTCCTTCACAGTACATGTGCAATGTGACTCGAAACCCACATCTCTTGGTGGAATTACCCCAACAACACACTTTCTAGACATCATTAGCTGATTTAATTGTATGCACATTTTTTATTTCATAGAGCATTTTGATATTTTCCATCCCTAGCAAAATGACCACTTGTGTATAGGTCTAGGAATGGATTATTTATTTAATTTATAAATTTAATTTCCAGCCAACGCAGTAGTTTTTCGTTTATTGGGACAACTCTTTGCAAGCGGTATGGGCCATTGGACCTGGTGAAAGGAAATTGATAAGGTAAGGGTTCTTTCATTTCCTACATTATCCCTAGGAATTAATATTTTATATGACTTGCTTGTACTTGTCGTATAATATAACTTTGCTATTTTCATTTCTAGCCTCTTCATCATGCTTCCTGTCCAATGTTTGTATCGAAACATAAAAATATCAAACTTAACTGTCATTGTTGTGTTCTTTCTATACCATTCCCTGCTTTTATCACTCTTATGTTCTCTCTATGCATTACCCACCTCTATTATTTAACCACTTTTCCTCTATCAGAACTATTTTTTTTAGCTTTTGGCTCCATTTCTTCATCATTTCTTTAAATTACTATTCAAAATTTTGTTTTATTTTTCATTTTCTACCAAAATCTTGGAAGTTTTTGTTCCTGTTTATTTCCTACCAAACCAAAATATTGCACAAGAAGCCTTTTTTGGGTGGAAATGGAGGTGATTTTCCTGTCGTCCAAGCTTCTTCCAACCTTCTCATGGGGAAGAGGAGTCTCGAGTTTCAAAACATCGTAAGAGCAATTATCCTCTATCCTCCATCTCTAAAGCTACCATTTGTAGTTATATTATATGTGTATTATGATATATTTCTTGGTTTGGCATGGGAATCTTTGTTGGCATTGAAATAGAGGTATATTGCCATTCTATAGCATTTTGTTTTGTAGTAATAATTTTTAGGAATTGTGGTAACATTGCCACCTAGTAGCTGTTGTTTGACAAATATCTAATGTCTAGTTTAGAATTTTCCTATTGAATATTTCTGAACTGGATCTAGTTATTAAGGAGCATATTGTGTTTGAACCATTCAACCCTATCTACTCTTTAATCACTAAAGCCTCCATGAGATCCTCAATTGACCCCATCTTCCTAACTTGGATTTGTTAGGCACTAATCACAGCTTTTATGCCATTTTAAATCTTAATTCATCTTTTATTTTTTGTTTTATAAGATCTGGAAATTTCTATCATTTACATGTATTAAAATCATCCCTAAAACATCAAATCACATGCTAGGTTTGCCCCAGTTTAAGGCTCAGAATTACCTTCTGGAAATCTATTCTGTAGCACTGATTAAATCTGGTCTAAAATAGAATTAAAAGGTCCACAAGACTGCACATCAATCACAAACACTTATTGAAGATCCAAAACCGTGGAAAGGAATGCGCCTTTCCAAGGTTTTTTAATTTTTTTAAACCTCCAGGTTTCATTGCAATATTGATGAACTTTCATCGTGGGTATTAAAAAATTGTCGAAACCCTGGGTGGCTTTCCACAAATACCGTCTCTATAGAGACAGTTTCATGGAACAATTGTCGTTCAACTTACAAATTTCATCAATAGAGATTGGTTTTCCACAGTTTTGAGTGGAAGAAATTTCTATTCAAATTCCAGAATTTGTCGATAGAGAGACAAATGTTCATCAAAATCGTTTCATGTTTTTGCATGGAACCAAAATTTTTCCCAATAGGTTTTGGCCATATTTTCGTTACCATACGGAAGATACTTTTGTCGATAGAGCGACGAAACATAGAAAATGAATTAAAAAAATGAATTTCAAGGCCACCATATAGAAGAAACGTGGCATCAAGTTTTCATCTCTATATCGACGGATTATAAATGTCGTTGTTGTAGATACGAAATAAGTGCCATCAAACATTGCAGACGTTATTGTCACAATTAAGACGACCAAACCTGGAAATAACAAAGCAAAACCGTTGCAAATTTTGTCGATCGAGATTGGTTTTCCACGGTTTTGTGTGGAAGAAATTTTTGTTCAAATTCCATAATTCGTCGATAGAGAGACAAACATTCAAAGAAAGTATTCCACATTTTTGTGTGGAAACTAGATTTTGTCTAGTAGTTTTTGGCCATATTTTCGTCATTATAGGGACAAAAACTTTGTTGATAGAGCGACGAAATGTACAAAATGAATTCTAAAAAATCAATTTCAAGCCCACCATACAGAAGACACATGGAAGCTAGTTTTCATCTCTATATCGACAGCTTATAAATTTTTTCATAAATTTGTTAACCCAAAAATCCCCCACACATCTCTCAATGGCTTACACCACCCAAGGACACCACCTAACAACACTCATTTCACTCCATAAGACCTTCCATGACCTTCCATTTGACCCCCACACTTCCAAAAGAGCCCAAGGGTGAAGAAAAGGGCTAAAAATCCCAAAAAAGAGCCCAAAATAGACCCCGAGGAGCTAAAGGCCTCAAAAAGGGGCTAAAACCCTGAAAGGGGTTAAAGTTAGGACAGAAAGGGGCTAAAGGCCCAAAAAAAGGGCTAAAGCCCTAAAACCCCTTGGAAAAACTATATAAGGAGGATGGGGGGTCACTCTCAAAACACTCCTCATTTGCATATTGTTATGCTGCCCGTGGATGCTTTGAGACCTCTTGCTCTCAAACCACCCACTCTTCCTCTCCTCCATCTCCATTTCTCCAAGCCATTGCTCCCCAACCAAGAGAGAGGTGCTCCCATGAGCTAGGGCATGGTGGCCCATTTCCACCCAAGTGAGGTATAGATTCTTTTTTATGCATATTCTTTTACTTATCTTGTTTTCTAACCAATATTTCTAGTTGCAGGTTTGCCATTAACATCTTTTGCAGGTTGTCTTCATAGTAGTATAGGTTTATTTTTGCAGGTTTTGGAGGCAGAACCCTATCCCGCTGTGTGTAGAAGGGTTCAACAATTCTCCATCATTTCTTCTCTTTTATTTTTCCTGTCATTTGCTCTTATATGTAGTTTAGAATAGCTGCCATTTACTTGTTCTAGTGTTGCTTAGCTTAGCTTCAATTCACAGCTTTGTTTTTACCATTTTACATTCCGTTTTTTTTTACTTTTTTCTAAGGGTAGAAACCTACCCTTGTGCCCTATAGGAACAAGGGAGAATTTTTTACCCCTGTAGTGAGGAGAAATTCTCACCATAGCTTTGGTGACTCCTGTGGGTCAATCCCATAGGATCCTTGGGCAAAAATTTCAAGTTTTTCAAGTTTTTCAGTTTTTACCCTAGTTTTCCAAAATGTTCTATTAGATCTGCTTAGATTTTCTATTTTCCTTGTTTTATGTTAGTGCCAGAGCCTTTCCTAGGCTGAGCTGAGTCATACTGACCCAGTACCAGTTACTATCGGCCATATATGATCCTACAGCACCAAAAATACCCCTTTCCAGAGTAGGTTGCTCTTATCAGGGAAAAAGGTGCAGGAAGGCGCACTTAATTGGCATACAGACACACCTAGGGCACACTTAATCCTCAGACAATTGTGTCTTCATCCCAGGAGCTCAAGTTGCGGCTGTTTTGGCATTTTGTGGGACCCCCTCAATCATTTTTGGAAAAATCTCGCGGCCCCCTCGCGGGATTTAGTCAGAAATGTGTGGCCTGTCACACAGAAGTAGTTTTTCAGTTTAATTAGCAGCAATTTCCATTTTTATAGGATTGTTAGTGTGTCCCAGCCGCCTCTATCCACCATTATAGGTCTCTGTTTATTTCAATTTTCAATTTTTGCAAATAAATCAGTGAACAATGTGTATATGCTAATCCAATAATTAAGGTTCAATAAAATGAATTAGCCTAACTAAAATTAACATAAAATTAACCATCTTTCTGCCCCCTTCCTCCTCTACCCATTCATCACCCTCCGGGGTATTCTGGGATACGACGAAGAGATAGCTCGTATAGATCTAGGCACTCCATGGCATTTTTCCTAAACCACTAAAACCAGATTACCTGGAAGGTATAGGGGGTAGAGAAGGAGGGCTTCTCATGGCACTAAGAGTCCTCCCTGCTTGACCAACCTAGCACTTGGGAGGTGACCTGAGGATCTAAGGATGGGCTTAGTCCCATTGTGTTGAGAGCCCAACACTTTCTCTTGGTTGAAGAAGAATACCACTAAGAGGTAGACACTTAGTTAGGCCAACAATTCAGGGTTAATCACCATATTTGCTTACAAGTTTCTGTTTACATTTGCATTCAAAACCATGATGTGAACTCTACAATGAATTCATAAACCATATTGCAAACGAAATATCAGAACAAGCAAGCAAGCCAACACACCATACCACATAATTAACCCAACTCAGTTCATGACGTTGAGTGAACCTTAAAAGTTACCAAATTTACACTAAGTTCAATCAACTTTGCAGTCTTTAAGGACATAAGTCCCTGACTGCTACAACTGTGGGAAGTACTTGGGATTTTCCCAGAAACTCATTGTGAGGAGTACCATAGGAATCCCAAACTAGCTGGCCGCTGAGAGGAATTGCCAAGCGAAATAGGCAATGACCCCTTCCGATTGAGTAGAGTTAATAGTGAGGAACAAGCCAAGATCTATCTTCTGGCAATCTTGGTGGCTGAGAGACCACCTTCAGCCAGTAGGAATCCATTGAAACCGGGGTCCGAATTTCATACCCACCAGTTTCATTCACACAAGAAAACACAATTGATCCTCCACGATCTTCCTCACGCCTAATAGGTGAACCACCACCATTTGGAACAATCAGTCAGCATCGTCTTAGACGTTCTTAGCAATCTCCCACACCAACAGAGGGCCATACAACCTCTGATTCTGATTTAGACCCATATCAGTCTGAACCAGACCTCCACACTGCACCATCTAGCCCCATGGCTACTGCAAACCCGGATCCATTTTCCGTTCTAACCTTACCAAGTGGACCCATGTCCACATCACAACCAGTCACCCACAATGTGGAAAGTAGTCCAAGAACAGTCATGCAGACTGTCATTAGCCAATTACCACCACCCATAGTGACCAGCCAAGCTGGTCCAGTGGCCACACATGGGGGCAGTGGCCCCTCCACACACATTTTCCCACCAGCCACACAAGGGGGCAGTGCACCAGCCACCCACATTGCCCCTACCACCATGTAGGGGGACAATACCCCCGCCACCCATACTATCCCTCACACAACACTTGGGGGCAGTGACCCATCTGCCATGGTACCACCACAAGTACTCCAAGCCATGTAGATGCATTATGCACCTGCAAACCCCACTCCCATTGAAGCCCCATCCCACATCAACTTGGGGTAAAATATTCCATTCATGGCTCATTTGAACTTGCCTGACCTAGCTAGATTGACAAATGACCCCATCCATCACCAATATTTTTGGCCACCCATCCCAACTAAGCTTCCTTCAGACATCCCAAAGTTTGAAGGCAAAGCTGGGGAATGACCCCAAAATCATATAATGACCTTCCATCTATGGTGCTCATCTAATAGCATCGTAGAAGACTCCATCAAGCTGAGGATGTTCCAGTGCACCCTAATAGGTGCCGCAACCAAATGGTACATTGAGCTGCCACAAGCCAAGTATCCCAACTTCAACTCCCTAGCCTTCATGTTCCTGTAGTATTTCCAAATCTCCATCAGATATGACGAAGGGGTGGAGATCCTATTATCCTATCACCAAAACACTGCCACCCACATCAAAAAACCATATCCATGAGTGGCGGCGGCGCCGTAGCTTATGTAAGATCCAACTTGATGACAAGATATTCTTAGATTGGTTCCTCAAGACTTTGCTCCCGCCCATCGCAAAGGACATCACATCTGAACATCCCCAATCTGAAGAAGAGGCCATATTGAAGGCCCATTAATTTGATCTCATTTACGCCTAGTCGAGATACTTGTATACCGTCATCCCAGATGCTCCCCTTTCAAGTACCTCTTATCGCGATGCACCGGGGGCATCCCACGCTGCGGATGGCATCATAGGGTCAGTCTCCCAACAACCATAGCCTCAACCAACACCACCTATTATGGAAACACAACCAAGCAACACAGCTAATGTTGCTTACCAAAAGCAAGCTTTGGACTATGCTAGAATGATGTCTCATTCTGGGGAAACAACCTCTTACGCACAACCTACGCCATCATAGCAGGCTCAAGCTATGGCTTTTCCAGCACAATAGTATGTGGGGAAAATGCCCACATTCATGGCACCGTCACCCCCACAAATCTACTATGCACCACCAATGCAACAAGTCCAAGCCCCCGCCCTCGCTCCACCCACCCTGTTGGGTCAAGTATTTGCACAACAAAACCATCCCAACCAGCCTTCCCCCAACAATCAACAAGGGAAAGCTAGAAATAACCTGCCCCACAACCAGGGAAACAACCAACTGCAGGGAGGTGGTCAACAACAGAATCCCCCCAACAATGCCGCAGTGAACCAACCAGCCCAAAACCCCCCGTGACCAAATGCACCAAGACAAAATTCCCCATTGCGCACAAACCAACCATGCACACTCTGTAAGGTCTATGGGCATTATACATTCGAGTGCCCCCTCATGGGTCGCGCCAAGTAGGCCATTCGAAATGAGGCCCAACAGGCTACCAACGCCACAAACCAAGCACAACCCAACCCGACACCAAAAGGACCTCCTCCCATGGTGCTTCAAAACCCACTACCTGTCCAAGGATTGGTGGCAACGGCTACCCCTCCCCAGGCCACTCCCAACGCTCCGGGGGCACCATCCACTGCCAAAACAGGTGTCCACCACCTGATGACCATGACCACTGAGGAGGTCAACTTACAAACTAGATGAAACCAGTACGGTAACACTATCAAGCCTATTGACTAGTCAGCAGCATCTGTGTCTAAGACAACCAATTTATCTCTCTAGTTACCCCCGTTCCTGTGCCCCCCCCATGTGCAAAATCGCCAATAATGCCATAGCTAGAGCTGCAGTCAACTACAGTGTTGTGGATGATTTGACCCAAACTCCAACCGCCATGTCTGCTCTTGAGGTACTTAAAACATGCCCAACGCAATAGAAATCCTTCCTAGCCGCTCTAAGGGTAGTAGACCCCTCCAATTCCAAGCTGATCACTTTTGACACAAAAAATAGAGAGCCGCGCATGCCCTCCACTATTTCCTTCCAAATCCCGGTGTCCATCCGGAACTTGGTTGTGCACCAATGCATAGTGGATGAGGGGGCATCCACGTGTCTCATATCTACCTTGGTTTGGCAGAAGCTTGGATCACCTATTCTGCAACCATCTTCCATGACTCTGTGGGCTTATGATGGACACCCCACTAAAGCCCAAGGAATCCTCCCTCATGTCCCCATCACGTTAGCCGAGAAGACAGTCATGATTGACATTGAGGTCGTCAACGCTCAACTGGATTACAACCTCCTCCTTGGGAGGATTTACATGTATGCCATGCGAGCGGTCACATCAACTGTATTCTGCCTCATGATGTTCCCCCACGAAGGGAAGATTGTGATGGTTGACCATCTCACCTACCATGATCTGCAAGGGTTAACAACACCTGCCAACATTATCCCTACCATCACCACCACCAAGCCACAATGGACGATCACACATGCTAACGTCATCCCTGCAACCAACACTATGGTTGAAAACACACCAGCCTCCCCACTGTTGAATGTGAGCCCTGGGTTGTTTACCGATCCCACCATGACGGATCCTTTCCTGTTGGTGTCACCACCATCTAAACAAAAGAAAACTGCGAACTTGTGCATGGTCTCATCAAGCATCGCTGCACCCAAACAACAGCCGCAGCTGCAGCCCTAACCACAACCACAACATCATCCGCAGCCGCAACGCCAATAGAAGCTGTAACACCACCCACAGTGGCAGCATTACATGCAACCACAACCACAACCTCACCCCCACATGCAACTAGTTGGGAGTTATGTGGACTCATCTCTGATCCATACAGTTCTCTCCTCTTTCCCCCACCTAGTGTCATGAACAAGTCATTCATGGCCGCCTTAATCCTACCCAACCTTACATTGGGGATCCCGGTGTGGTATCTGGATCCACCATCTCAACCACCCATGCCCCAGGTTGTGCTAGCTCTGGTGCAACCTATTGCTGTTGAGTCTCGCCCCCCACCCGATCTGCATAAGCCAACCACCACACCCAGAACTGCACCACCCCAACCCAAAAGGGAGAGGGGGAAGAACACCAAAGCCACTATAGAAAACAATAGGGCCACTGAACTTAGGATTGCCCTGAAATCCCAATGATCTATGCACATCTGGATGCCATGGATATGAATGAAAAAATCCCCATGGTTGGACTCCCAACCGTGCCAGTAGTAAAGAACAAGGCATTAAGGATGAACCATGCTTGTGCCCTTTGCAGCTTGTATGGAAATTACTCCCACCATTTCCAAGACCTCCCTGAATTTCAAATGGCTCTGGCTGACCTCCAACACCATTCGCTTGAGTCTTAGATCATCTTGATCGAAGAAGTTCACCCACCACCACCTCCTTCGTCTTACACCATGTCCATTTACATGATGTCTAGTTCCCCCAACCAGCTCACTCCCATCTCCAACGATGGTCCATCAGACCTGTCACTTCATTGCTTCAACAACGATGAGGAGATCCTTGAAGCTCTGACCACCCCAGAATACCCATGGGATAACATGCACCATCGCTCGTTCTTCCTTCCAGAAGAGCTTTCGTCGTAGTCTAACCATTTTTCTGTGGAGACCAATGATTTCATGCATGGGAAGGTTGACTGGTTCAAGAATCCAATCCCAGCACCAGATGCCTTTGAAGAAGGGAACATGGTGAACATTTCGCCAACCATTAAAATCGACATCTCAACCAATTCTGAGATCATTGAAGAAATCATGCTGGGGGCATCTTGCTCCCCGGAAGAGGTCGATGCCTATACCACTCTCTTCCAAGAATTCCGTGACATATTCGCCTGGTCATACACTAAAATGCCCGGCTTAGATCCATCCATCGTGGAACACCACATCAACACATGGCCTAATGTGCCACCCATCCGCCAAAAGCAACAGCCCATCCATCCATCCAAAGTGGCTGCAGTGAAAGCCGAGATAGAGAAGCTGTGCACAGCCAGATTCATTTATCCCATTGCATACACAACTTGGGTTTCTAATCCTTTTCCCATGAATAAAAAATAGGGTACCATTCATGTTTGCACAGACTTTTGCGATCTCAATGGGGCATGTCCCAAAGAGAACTTCCCCACACCGTTCATCGACCAGATAATTGATGCACGCGCCAGACATGAGGCCTTCTCCTTCATGGACGGTTTTTCCGGATACAACCAAATCCAAATCCAGAAAGAAGACCGTTGCAAAACGACATTCACAACTCCATGGGACACATTCGCCTACCTAGTCATGCCCTTTGGCCTAAAAAATGTTGGAGCCACCTTCTAGTGTGCCATGATGCACTGCTTCCGCGATCTTAATCACATCACGTTGGTGTGTTTTGAAAACCTCATCGCACGGTCACAAAGCCACACACAACAGATAGATGACTTTCGACAAGTATTAATGCGATGTCACTAGTACAGGATCCACTTGAACCCATTCAAGTGTGTTTTCTGTGTCCCCACAGGCCATCTCCAAGGATTCATCGTGTCACACAAAGGAATGACCGCTGATCCTAGCAAAGTCCAAACAACTTTCCCCCTAACGTCACCCCTTTGAGTGATAATGTTCTTAATTGTATTATAGTCTTTTCATTTTTTGTTTTACACATTTTTTTCCCCGATTGAGTCTTATGTATCATTTCCTCTCATTGCTTCAGATGGAGCACTCCTCAGATCGCTATATGGTATTCACAAATGGAGCAAGCACATGGTACCCAAACTTCACCTCGGCTTCATGGGTAATCTACTCCCCATCGCATGAGTTGATCCACCTCGACGGAATATGCGTGGGCACCGTGACCAACAACTAGGTGGAATATGATGGTGTCAATGGCCTTTTGGCTGCCACTCTACAATTAGGAATTCACCATCTCGATGTCTTCTTAGACTCTCAGCTGCTTGTTTCTCAACTGAACAACCATTACCGAGTTTGTGATCCCAACCTCTTTAGAAAGTACCTACGCACTAAACACATGGTCAGAACATTTGAATCCATCACATTCACACATGTTCCCAGGAACCTCAATAGTGTTGCAGATCAAATGGCTAATGATATTATAAATTGGCACATCCACAACAGCATATAGGAAACATACAACCATAACATAATGCATAATCATGTCTAAAAATACACACATAGTGTAACAATACATCACATAGGCATTTGCATTCCACAACATAAGAAAAGACTCACATAATAAAAACATGAAAGTGCATCCACGTGTGTCAAAAATATATATAAACATAAATCCATAAGTCGCATGTCCACAATATGTCCAATACAAAAAGAGAGAAGCCATATATGCTTTCTCAACAGGATATACATAAGCAATACAAAAACCCCTAAGGGCACCTATGCACCGAGGGTTAGCCCTACAAGGCTACTAATCCGATTCAGACCCATCATCTGACTCAGACTCATCATCTTCCGAAGAAGACGAATCCAATGTAAGCACACCACCTCTCGCTGTCCGGCGAAAGTGCTCACATGCCACTGCCATCTTCCTCATCACGCCCGTCAGCTCAGGAGGAAGATTGCGAACAGCAGCGATAAATTTGGTGTTCAGATGCTGCCAACTAAAATATGACACCCCAGTAGCCACCTCCTTCATGTATGGCACCAGCCAATCCATGTCTCGCTATTTCCTGCGAGGGTTCCCTAAAGGGGCCATCGTAGAAGCTGCCACAGGAGGCATGGTAACAACCCGCCTTCGATGCCCAGGTGGCAGGAAAGGACCAACATCTGCACACACAACCAAGGACAACATCATTCCACATACATCAACATGAAAATCACTAACCAGCTCAACTATACTATGCACAAAGATGAACATAAAAAACATCAAGCATACATACCAGCTGGTCCCCAATCTTGACATGACATACAAGTCACCTCAATTCAAGAGCCATGACATAACGATGTGAGTGTCTACGAACTGGTACTCATATCACATTGCCCAGTCACAACTCATGTGAGCAATCAGGCCGCTGCCCATTAAGGATTGTACCATATTTTACTTTTTATAATTATAATTGCCTTTTTCACTACACCTTATGCAGACATTTTCGGACCATCAACCTTTTGTTTTTCTTCCATATATTTGACATAGAAGTGTCCTCGGGCTGCTGCCCACTTAGGAATGTAATTTTAGCTTTTATTTTCTATTTTTAACACATAGATTGTCTTTTCTTTTCACCGCACCTTACACGGACCTTTGGACCACTGTCCACAAAATGATTTCTTTTCTTGCACATATTTGGCATATAAATGACTTTGGACTTGTACTTACATCGTATGTGGTCAATTCCATCCACATTAACACACACACACGCTCTCCTGACCTTTGTCTGAGAGCCACTACGATTTGCGTGCTTCTGCCGCACCGTCTCGTAGACCTCTGTCGCGATCTGTCCCATACTGCATGGATGACCTTTGGATCTCTGTCCACTGTCCTAACATGGGGCACCGCTCGTGCCACCATAGTCGGTTGACCACATTAGAGTTTTGTTTAAGCTCTCTTCTGACTCCTTAAAACAATGAAAAGATCGTTGAGCATAGCTCCTTCCTTTCCTGCTCGCTAAAGTATAGGAAAGGGTGTCTACATCGTTTGGTTTACCTCCTTTTGCGTACCATGTATACCATTTCATGAAAAGGACCTCCTTGGCACACTAAATCCAAGACCGTTCCCCTCTACATACTTTTGTGCTTTCTCGGGTAGAGGGGCCGCACCTAACGAAAAAGTTCACCATCGGTTGTCGTTAAGCTCTTTTCCAGCCGTTTCATCAAGAAAATATCACCAAGAAAACTTGGTTTTGTTCATGCTCATAAAAGTATTTGAATGACCGTCTAGTCAGTATAGGTTTAACCTTTTTTGGCCTGATTGGACTACCAATGGTAAAGAAGTCTCGCATCCCCTCTAGGGTGGGCGAGCTCTGCTATGTATACTTTTATCCTTTTTCAGGGCATAGAAGACTGCCAACTAAAAAGAGACCCCACTGGAGTCTTCTCTGTGCTTTCAGACTCTCTAAAATTGAAAGCACCATCGAGCATTTACCTTCTCGGGCTCACCAAAAATCCATGAGATCGTACCACAACGGTGTCCCTAGACACCACCCCACAGAAAACAGTTTGGCAGCATCCCCACATTGGGTCACCTTTGTTCAGAGTACTCTATCATGTGTCTTCCTTGGATCCTATCAGTATCAAAAGTGTCCACGTCCTCTAAGTATTTCCCATCTGTAGCAACATTCCCGGTATTATAGCTATGATCCCATTCCCATGAGTAAGTTTGATTTGTTGCTTGATCTTCCCTGCCGTCATACTCTGAACAAAGGAAGTTTAAGTCTCCCACTACCCACATTCCCCTGTTAAGTTTTTCCCTTCCCTCACCTCCCCCAGTTTAGTGAGTCAGTCCGCTGATTGCTTCACACCTCTCGGTTATCCCTCATGCTCCTGGTTAAGGAAACATCATTTCCTTGACTAGGGGTAGGTCTCCCCTTGTTGACACCAACACATATATTCCATAGGATAGACCCAGAGGTCCCTATACCATGTTTTCATTAACATCATTAATGAGTTCCTTGGACCACTTGAGAGGAGTCCTTAGTGCCTCTCGGGATGGTTTTTTCTCATGTGCTCGACTTCAACTCCATCATCGCGCCATTGAGATTCGTACAGGGTTTGTCCCACACAGTACTTGGTTGAATACCCCGGATGTCACCCAACTCTAACACATTGGTGAGTCCACTCGAGGGACCTAAACATGTATATGTCCCTTGTGATTCCAGGTTGTGTTGAAGACAGTTTTCAGAAGCCCCAGCAGTGCTTCGATATACCTTTATGATTGATATAGCATACTCATACCACAGTCACTCTAACTCTCAATCAGCGAGTCCACACAGCTATGCACCAGATCCAATAGACCATTAATCATGAAGATGTAGCATTCCATGAGAATGCCATGGGTCCAATGTACCAGATCAGTATTGTATTTAAGCCTCACATGGAGGCAACAAGCATTGTAACATCAGTTGTATATGATCAGCTCTTGTATTTTAGAGCATAGATCAAATGATTCTTTTGACATTGTCATGAGCATGGGAATGCCCGCCTCGTCCATATACATGTCACACATTTATTGTATCTCACCCATTGATGGGAACCAAATTAATACAAAACCAAAATCCACCACGCCCCAGCCCCGTAAGCACCACCTCTTGACAACAAATCCTATGATGTCCATCGGCCATACATTGAGCTCCTGCCCTCACACATCAAGGGGCAATTTGTTAACCCAAAAACCCCCCACATAGCTCTCAATAGCGTACACCACCCAAGGACACCACCTCACAACACTCATTTCACTCCATAAGACCTTCTATGACCTTCCATTTGACCCCCACATTTCCAAAAGAGCCCAAGGATGAAGAAAAGGGCTAAAAACCCCAAAACAGAGCCCAAAATAGACCCCCAGGAGCCAAAGCCCTCAAAAAGGGTCTAAAACCCAGAGAGGGGCTAAAGTTAGGGCGGTAGGGGCTAAAGGCCCAAAAAAGGGTCTAAAGCCCTGACCAAGGGCTTAAAACCCTAAAACGCCTTGGAAAAACTATAGAAGGAGGGTGGGGGGTCACTCTCAAAACACTCCTCATTTGCATATTGTTATGCTGCCCGTGGATGCTTTGAGACCTCTTACTCTCAAACCACCCACTCTCCCTCTCCTCCATCTCCATTTCTCCAAGCCATTTCTCTATAACCAAGAGAGAGGTGCTCCCATGAGCTAGGGCATGGTGGCCCATTTCCACCCAAGTGAGGTATAGCTTCTTTTTTATGCATGTTCATTTACTTATCTTGTTTTCTAACCAATATTTCTAGTTGTAGGTTTTCCATTAACATCTTTTGTAGGTTGTCTTCATAGTAGTATAGGTTTATTTTTGCAGGTTTTGGAGGCAGAACCCTAACCCATTGTGTGTAGAGGGGTTCAACAATGCTCCATCATTGCTTCTCTTTTATTTTTCCTGTCATTTGCTCTTATATGTAGTTTAGAATAGCTACCATTTACTTGTTCTAGTGTAGCTTAGCTTAGTTTCAATTCCCAGCTTCGTTTTTACCATTTTACATTTCGTTTTGTTTTACTTTTTTCTAAGGGTAGAAACCTACCCTTGTGCCCTATAGGCACAAGGGAGCCATTTTTACCCCTGTAGTGAGGAGAAATTCTCACCAAAAAATCCACGAAATAAGTGCCATGAAACATCGCGACCATTATTGTCGCAATTGAGACGACAAAACATGGAAATAACAACGAAAAACCGTCGCAATTTTGATATTATGTCTTAATGATATGATATTATACTATCAATTGTGATTTCTGTGATATATCCTTCCAAAATACTGTCAACACAGAAGTTGAAAACCCTAGATATAGGATTTCTAACATTTTTCAGTTGTTGGATCTGCTCAAGACTCCACTCTATTGGTTCTCCACCTTCAAATGTTTTCTTCTATGTTGCAAGATTTAACAACCACTCGTGCAACAAAATGGGAAATTCACTAAAGAAAAACTCATGGATATATGTGTAAAGGTATCACTCCAACCACTTTGTTGGACTCAGTCGTGACCATTTACCCTCTTCCTGTACAAACTCTAGTGCCTTTTAATTAACCCAATCTTGAATATCTGGCTTCGTTGGGTGCCAAAACATATCCCCACTATAACTATTCAGGTCTCAACAATGGAACCATTAGTTGGCATACTTTTAGTCTACCTAGCTTCAGATTCCTTGTTCGTCAACAAATACCAATATATCATCCCAACAGAGCAGGATTGCGCCGGTAACACCTGCGATGCAAATGAGGTCTCACCCGATATATCTTATGGGGACTTCTAGAACTGGGTTTCTACAGTTATATCAAGGATTTCTCCCTTACATTTCTATCATATCGCTCGACCGAAACCTAGAATTATACTTATGTTTTCATTCATTCTTTCAAGGTAACTGTCTACTGATCCATTGCCACAAATCGCAGAAATTAACTTTAAGGCAATAACACATATTTAACCTATTAGATGTGCGACAAGTATATATATAAGTTTATTCATAATAGAGGTTGTGTGAAATATTCAAATCGACTCATTCATGAAATACATGCATTTGACATAAACATAAAAATCAAAGATACAAAAAGACAAGATATAACGTGGAAACCCATTCGGAAGAAACCACAAAGGTTCTCTTCATCTGGCATGAGAACTAGTTTAGCACCTTTGGTTTGAGCACTCAGCTTGTACACTCTTCTTCATATATTCTTTAAAACTCATACATTCTTCTCTCCTCTCATGCTCTCTCTCTCTCTGTATCTATTCTCTTATTCTTTGAATCATTGAGCTGCACACAACCTGGACCATTTCTCTAACTAAGAAAATCCCTCTATGATTGATCCCCACCAACACAACTTGGCTTCATTATTTTATAATATTTTATGCTTTTATAATTCTTGATTCAATTGTCAATTAATTCTCAACTTTCAGTCAATAGTATTTCATTCTATTTTAATCCATTCAATTACATCTAAAAATAGGCACTATCGGCCCAAAATACAATCATGCTTTATTAATAAAATCAATCTTTTCATCTAACTAACTATTTCCCCAAAATTAGTTGAATTCTAGTTTTCGACTTGATTTATTGTTATTTTGACGTGGCTCCTTTAGTCACAGCTTCTTCCGTTGCATCTTCTTCTCTTCTTGCAACCGAAATATTCATCTTTTTGAGCAAGAATTATGGCAGAATTCTTCCTACTTTTCCTTCGGCCAACATAGGCCAATTAGTTTGGTCCCTATGGAATGGGATTTGGGGTTGAATAGGCCAATTAATACTTGTTTCAAGCAACTGTTGGTTTTCTTCCATGGTGGGTGTATTTCGTTGGACACTAAAGTCTCTATTGATGTCCACTTCATTTCTAGCATCACAGGGTTTCCCAAGGCCGGGGTGGACTCTTTGCAGTTCTTCATAGGAAAAGAGCAAGACAAACACTTCACTACAAGAATGAAAGAGAAATATAGTCTGACAAGGGATAAGAGGGGATTTGACGTAGCCTCTATCAATGACAAAGCTATCAGGTTACCAGTGAAGGAACTCCCAATCAATTTTTTTAGAATGATTAGTTTGAATGTATTGTGGAAGTTATAGCTACGACAGAGAAGTGTGTTAAAATCATACATCAAAATTGGGTGGCATTCCTTCTAAACAAGTTGTTAGATAACGCTATCGATTTCCATGAAAAAGGTAATTCATTTGTATATTCTTAGTTTTTAATTTTGATTTCCTTTGTTTCATGGGAAAAACAACCAAATTAACAGGGCATGGATGTTAATTTCCCTTTTCGAGGGGCTCCTTATCATAAATTGTGGTTCACTGTCAACCATCAGAGGTAGCTAGACAATAATGTCAAATGTTTTGTGCATGCTGAAGGACTATGCACTGATGTAGTGAAGGCTTCCACCGTGGAAAAGTATTGAAATTTATTGATATTTACAACGGGGACCCAACACATTTCCCTTTCCATGAGGATGAATGTTGAGAATAAAATTTAACAACACAATTTAAGTTGACAAAAGAAGACATGGATTCCATTTTTCAGGAATGGCCAGAACCCCAACAAGAAGGTACATATAGCAGATAACAAGATGAAGGAAGTCGTCCCATCTCACATGCCAACAATAACCAAGAGTCAAACGCCACCCCGACAAAACTGGATTTGGGGGCCAAACGAAAGGATGCTAGGCTGGAGAGGAAAGAGAAGAAGAAGCTAAAAGTTTTCAAAGACACCATTATGTGAGGGTTAATAGATGATGAGTCCAACAAGTTGTTTGATAGGTGGTTGGAATTGCATAATAAAACTAAAAGCTGGAGAATGACCGAAACACAATTTTTCAAGGAATTCATTGATATCCTACATGTTCTATTTAAGGTTGTTAAGGAGGTTCATATTGGAATCACTCCATTAGAGACTACTAAGAAAAAAGGATTGAGGTAGTTAGCGGCTAGGAAATCTTATGATCGACCTGCATAGGTCACCACTTCATCAAAGGAGAAGAGAGTGAAGATTGTTAGTTTTTAAACATTAAGATAGCATTATTAGGATCTTTAACTCAGAGAATAACAAGCATAGCAATCAAACACAAGAGACAATGAAGACATTTTTTTTTCCTCAAGGAAACCATAAAGGAGAAAACCCTACAACTTCCTCAGAGATAGAATCAGCACCGAAATAGAAAACCCCAAAATAGTAAGTGATACCCCGTCAGCAGTAATCTTCTTCTTATCTATCCCCGGTGTCTTCTCCTTCCTCATCTATGCACTACACTTGAGTGTGGATGAGTTGTGTGATAAATAGATATTCCAGTTCTCTATTTATACTAATCCCAGCATGACTAAAACCCTACTAGGGCCAACCTCTACTAGGAGAGTCTAATAACCCTAGTGCCTTGGAATTACAGGAACTTTAACCCTTAGACAATCGGAGGGTTACCCACTATGACTTGACATGACTTGTTTACATAATAGATCCTCCCGATCGGAACATTGGGGCATGAAAATATGACTCAATTACATAATAGATACATCCCGGAATAAACATCTGGTTACAAGACATAATATACATAGATGAATACATTCCGAAGTTACAAATACATCAACAAAGATAGTACCTACAACACTGGATCTAGGAATGTAGAGTTGAATGCCATAGTCTGTACTAAGTGATATATCAAATTGGACATGAATTTTCTCCCGATGTTCATCTTGTACAATATTCAAAAAAAGGATGTAGATGAAGTCAAGGGAAGGGAGAATTTGGTGTATGATAAAATGAATTAATTCAAAAGTCAAGTATATTCTTTGGGGATAGAGTCTAAAAAACTTCAACAATAGAAAGGGAAACTACGAAAAGACAAGAGAAGATTAGAAAATTCTATTGAAGATTCCTATCGCGAAGTCCCAAAAGGAACAATTATGTCAGACATGGTCCCAGAGGTCAATATACTACATTTAAGGGAAGACATTACTAGCTTCCAACTGAAAAATGAATAATTGGAAGCTAGGCTAGTTTCTAGTACCCCTCCTAAAGTTGTTGAGGAATGATAGAAGGAACTTTGTGAGTTTGTTGAAAATATTAAACAATATGAGTCCTACCAGTGGTACAACTTCGCATAATACTTATGTGATTCGATGAGATGTGATGGTCATGATGATGTGTCGAGATTTTATGCTCGTGGTGATGTGACGATATGTGATGCTCAAGATGATGCAACGATATATGATGATCATGTTGATGTGTGGAGATGCAATCCTTGTGATGATGTGACAATATGTGATGCTTGTGATGATGTTATAAGATATGGTGCTCATGATGATGCGGCGAGTTGTGATGCTCATGATGATATGATGAGATGTGATGGTCATGATGATATGACAAAATGTGATGCTCATGATGATGTGATGAGATGTGATTCTATTGATGATGCGACGAGATGCGATGCTCATGATGATGTGTCGATATGTGATGCGTGTGATGTTGTGTTTAGATGTGATTCTAGTATTTATGTGTCGAGATGCAATTCTCATGATGATGTGCCAATATGCAATTCTCATGATGATGTGTCGAGATGAAATGATCAAGATGTGATGCTCATTATGATGTGTCGTAATGCAATGCTTGTGATTTGTTTCTTGTGATAGGATGCTCGAGATGTTATGCTCCATTATGATGATGTTCCAGGGATGATGTTGATGTTGACTTAGTTGTGAAAAATTCCTATGACATGTAGACTTACAAGTTAGTTGTACATATGTATTGTTGCATTATAGAATACCTTCCCTATTAAGAGGGACTATTGAAGAAATCTAACTACGAAATACATTCTATTTTTATTATTATAATTATTTCCCCTTATGGGGATGTTTTTCCAACAATTAGGGATTTCGTTGATGTAGTTGTTCAAGTAAAGTATTGAGGTAAAACCTCTGTTGTAAGTCAGGTCAGTAGTACCCAGAAAATAATTATTAAAATTTAATCTTGAATCTCCCAAGTCAAGTTGTCCTTGATTGGGACAAGAATTTATCCTTGTTGGGTTACTAGGCCTCTTCACTAATCAATATAAATAGGAGAGACACATCCCTCATTTGGACACACTCATAACCCAAGCAAGTTTGCTAAAGAGAGAAGGAGCAGTTCATCTAGAAGAGAGGAATAAGTATTTTCTTATTCTTGGAGTCTATATCGATGCATTATTCTTGGAGGAAAAAGTATTATTCTTTGGTTCTCACACTGTACTTGGTTGAATTCTATATTGAGGAATTTTTGTGGTGTTTTCTCCACCATGAAGGTTTCCTAGGATAAATATATTTGTTTTTTCTTTGTTGATCTTGTATTTATTTCATTGATCCTTTTGCATATGGTTTTTATTTTATGATGTTAAATGTTTTAAGATATTTTATAAACATTAAAATATTCACCGTTCAAGGGGGGGAAGGGCCCCAAAACCTAATTGAACTTTCTCAATATCAAGTTCCATAAAAAACAACTAAAAAAGTAGCATGATCCCTCTACAAGGATTCCTTGGCATTTGAATTGATAATAGGGTTTCATTGATAGGTCATAGAAATCATGGTAGTTCTCATGTACTTAACTATAGTCAAGGGAGGGAAACAAGAGACTCCAACCCTAAACCTTACTTCTCAAGCTTACACACAATGTAAGAGTCTTTAAACCAATACATATAACATGTATGGGGTATCTTTCACCTTCAATTGTGATATGGGAACCATGGCTATCACTTCATGAAGAAGAAAAACTTACCACTAAACCTAGAGAGAAGCCACCAACTATCTCTATTATGACTAGAGAAGGAGTTGTGATGGGAGAAGATAAAGTGAGTCATATGCAATATTCAAGGATTCGAGCAACAGTACAATCTTAGATTCCCTTTCATGTGCAGAAAGAGAAGGGGTATTCTTTGAGGAATGGAATGAATTCATAGGATGGGATAGTGGATCCTCAACTTGGAATGATCCTCTTGTATTTGATGAAGGACAAGTATATGATATGTAGCCTTGGTTCGACCGATCTCTACTAGAGAAATCAACAAGAAAGGTAAGTACTCTGAAGAATTTCTTAAAACATTGTTTGGATTTAGTTAAAGATGAGAATGAGTTGAAAGGTTTTTATAGTATATTTGAATAATCTAAAGAATATCCCCGACAAGAAAAATTGTAAATCACATTCATAGAATAAGGAATACTGGACGACAGTTTTGTATGAAATTTCAAATTGGAGATTATGACATGGATTTCATTATATTAGACTTGGTATTAGATTTTAAGATTCTAGCAAAGAAAACATGGGAAAGTATGGGGAAGAAAAATCTAGTGTGGTCCCTACTCCAACTTTGGATAGAGAATTAGTTGAAGGTTATTCCAATTGGTCGACTACCAACAGTCCATATCGAAGTGGAGGGGATTTGAAATTATGCATATTTTGAAGTGACAGAAATTGTTGATGAAAGTAATTGATACCCATCACTCCTTGGTATTGACTAGGCCACTGAAAATCATACCATCTTCAAGTTCAAGAAGAGGATTATGTCATTCGAGTACTCATAGATGAGATTAGTTTCACCATTGGATATGTTGGATGGAAAATGTATGTGTAACCTATCCATAAAGAATAGCATGAGGTTGATCTAGATAATATCTATAACATCTCTTCTTGACTAGATGATTATATTAATCTAACATCTGATGGTAATTTGAGTTGGTAAAGTGTCATCTCATATTCTTCTTATTCAGGAGAAGCGCTAGAAAACTGGAAGAATTGTCTAGATGAATTTTTTATGCAAAAATGTACTCAAATCACAAAGTCTCTACGATGGGTTGGCACCGAGGTATGTGACTTTCCTACATATGAAGGATTACCTAATTTGGATACATTTCTTATTGAATTTGAAGTTAAGGTTCTATAAGAACATGGATTTTTGGCCTTAAGGCTAGCTCGACGAGTTGGTGGGTTGTTCATAAGTAGTCCATCTCAGTTTGGTCATAGTGCTAGAGAATGTTAGAGATTCGGTTTGGAAAAATAAATCCTTATGTTGGAGAAAAGTACATAGGGATGAGATTTCATGTTGATGATATCAATGCTTCTAAACGATTAGTGAATGGAAGTCATCTAAGACATTATAAGGATAGTAGACGCATTTCCCTCGACTGAATTTGTATATAGGAGTAAGAAAAATATTTTGGAAACCCCACATTTGATTTCTTTGTTAAAGTTTTTTGTGTTTTAAAATCTTTTACATATCTATGTTGGTCGAATTATTGTGTATCACAGTCCTATATATGTGTATGAGTTTGTCGAATCCATTCAATCGTTTTAGTATGTCTAGGTACTAGCCTATACATTGGTCAAAGTTTTGAAATTGTTGCGTTTGGGACTATGTCAAAGATCAATTCTCGAGCATTCTCATCCATCAAGTCTACAATTACTGCACATTAAATAACTCCTTTTATGGTGGAAGTACCAGCTGGGTTAGTGGGAAATTGTCATAAACAACTGAAAATACTTGAGTGTGTGAACATAATGGTTGTCACCCTCATAATCATTGTCGATATCTCGTCACATTCATTGACCATGTGATGCGACAAGAAAGATGCATGCATGAGTTAATTCAAAAAGGCAATTCGTTAACCATTTGAACTCATTGTGTTGAACTGTTGAAGAGTATTGAGCAAGTCAGAACTGTAATCATTTCCCAAAGCTAAGTTATGAATGTTGTGAGTTGCATCCATGGAAATAAATGTGTCTAGTACTAATATCTCTCAGATATCTGTTGTGGATACCCCGCCATGACCATCTATTTCGATTAATCCTCCCAAGAAAGAGATAATTGCGGGTTGATAAACCAACCCAAAACGACACACTAAAGCTACCCATGATGTCGAAGCTCCTAGTTGTATATCTACAAAAATGCTACCATGGTACATTGCACCACGGAAAATGGATTCCCCGCATGTGAAAATTAAGAAGAACGTTAAGTATCTATTGGTCGAGTTTATTATTCCGAAATGGGTTCATCTCTCGGGGGATATCATGCCTAATTTAAAGAAACTATTATTCTTCGACCATGCCTTGAAGAAATACAATGAATTTCAGTTAAATGTACAAAATGGCTTAGCATTGAAGCTAAGTTTTTCTACCACATTCTAGCATCCCCTTCCATGTAACCCAATCGATGGAAATATATAGCTTCTTAAAAAGGCTCATAATAACTACTGCATATAGATAAATAAATAAATAAATAAAATAAAATTATTAATTTAAAGATACGACAACAATAATAAATAAATAATAGACATAATACATATATTTCCACAACACACACACACATATATTTCCACCATACATATAACTCATGACAGGTTGGTTTCTAAAGAAAACAAAGATAAATTACTTATATTTTAAGTAAAGGATCTAAAAATATGTCTTAGGTTTATCAATCCCTCAATCCAACCCAATTGCACTTACGATCCAAGGATCCGAAAAGATGGTGTTAGCTTTACTAGTCAAGGATCCAAAAGATATGTAAGGGTGACTTTGAGATGCATTGAAAACTTCAAGAAATATATAGATATGTATTAATTACACCCATAGACATTAATATCTCATATTTTGGGTTCCATGGAGCACATTAACAATATTAACTCGAGTATAACAAGTGTACAACCATGATATTTCATGGCCATTTTATCTTGTTATAGGAAGACCATGAAATAAATTTTTAATGTACACTTGTTACACTTGGATTAATATTATTTATCCACTTTAGGAAGTCCAAAATAACAGCGTAGATCCAAATTCTAGGCTCTATCAAGTGCCGAGATGGATCAAATCTCTCGGTGTGAAAACCTTTTTCTTAGGTATCCATTGATTTGATTCAAACCAAAAGACACATCTTTTTATTTAAGGTCAACATATCATATTTTTATTATTAATATTTAATATTATTTATGGCCGACATATAATATTTTTTATGATTTTTTATTTTGTTAGGAACAAACATTGCATCATTTCCCCACACATGGTTTTAAAACCATATGCAAGGCCCTCCTACAACCATGGGTTGTTTAGGAGGCCTTGCACATGGTCTTAAAAGCATTTGCAAGGCCCTCCTAAACCATGTACAATAAAACCATTGGTTGTTTAGGAGGACTTGCACATGGTTTTAAAACCATGTGCAAAGCCTCCTAAACCATGTACAATAAAACCATGGGTCAAGGCTAACATTTTTTTGTGGAAAATTCAATTTTTTGTTTTTTTCTCGACCCACATATTTTTTTTAAGGATAATTAAATTTTTACTTTTTAATTGTTTTGCTAGGTAGGAAGATTACAACATCTCCCCCATATTAGATTGTTTTTGTGGATGACATTTATTTTGTCCTATTAGAAAATTTATTTTTTATTAATAAAAATAATGTTATGAAAATGATATTATTTTTTATTTTTTGTTACAAAATATCTCCCATAATATTCACTATCACTATTATTTTTTGCCGAAATGTTACAAACGTTACATCACGTTACAAGATCTCTCCCATAATATTCACTATCTGTAGAGTGCCTCTCGGCGCAATAAGATACTAGCACAACCACAAGACACTTAATTAATATACAAATAAAACAAATATTCTCTGATAAACAAACAAACAAAAAACTGATAGAAAAACCATCAAATGAATTCTCATTGTAAAATTGTTCCACTTAGATTAATCAATCCATTCAACCAAATTCAAAATCAAAGATAATATCTAAACCACTATATTTATGTAATTAATCACCTCTCAAGATAGCTCAAGCAAGTTATCTAAAAAGAAAAGGAGTCGTCCATCTTCAAAAACATGGATTAGTTCCACTAGAGTGAAAAACTAAAATCAAAGACCTTCCCTCTTACTCGACACCATTATAAATTTAAACATTGAAAAAAATGCAACAACACAGTGAGGCGATAATGGAGTGGGCTCCTTTAAATGAGTCCGCTCTACAATAAAGGCAAAAGCATGGTTTCAAATTTATTTTACCTCTTATTCAATAATTAAACCATGAAATAATGAAATAAGATACTAGCACAACCACAAATAAAGTGTGAGTAGAGCTAGACACTTAATTAATATAAAGAAAAAAACAAATACCATTTAAGAAACAAACAAACAAAAACTGTATGAAATTTTCATTGTACAATTGTTCCACTTAGATTAATCAATCCATTTAACCAAATCCAAAATATAAAATGATTTCAAAACCCTTGTAAATATTATAAATGTAATTAATCGCCTGTCAAGATAATAATAAAACTATAATATCTGAAAAGTCATGAGAATATAGTTAAATGAGTCCGGTCTACTATAAAGGCAACGACATGCTCTCTTCTGGGTTTCAAATTTGTTTTACCTCTTATTTAATAATTAAACATTGCGGTGGAAATACAGACATGGACGGACCAAAATAGCTTACTGGTGAAGGTAGTAGTTCTACTTCTACATCAACTGAGAGCAATAGCGGTAGAAGATCGAGAACAACGAGTTTGAGTGCCGCTGCTCCTCCTTTTTCTCAATTCGAAAACGGATTGGATGGTGAGAGAAGAGAAATCGAAGAGCCTCCTGCTAATGAAGAGCCTCAATTGGAAGAAGAAGAAGAGATTATAAGAGAATCCGAAGATGATTTGGATGAAGAGACGAGAGAACTTGAAGAATCTGTGCTTCTGGAAGAATTTGAACAACTCTATCGAGTGGATATGGATAGAGGAGAGACAAAACAGAATTTGGAGATGGATTAGCAGAAGAAACAAGAGAATTTGAAATACTGTTAGCGGAGGTTAATGGAAGTCTCAGAGAAGTTGAAGAAACTGCTCGATTGAACGATGGGAGAGGCTTGGATTTTGACCAACTTTTAGAGCAACTTGATAACCTGCAGGAGCCATTGGCTATGCCTCACATAAGAATTGTAGAGGGGCATATCAGTGATAAAAATAGCATCACTTCAAGCTGCCCATGTTTCCATGAAAATTTTGAACTGGGTTCAACTTAATTGCACCCACATTTTCTATGAGAATTGCATTACCTTGTGGTTCAGACAGAAAACCAACTATCCAATTTGATGAGCAGAATACTAACTTAATAAATGTCATTTTTTAATTTGTTAATTTGATATGGAACCAATTCCATTAATTATTTGTTTATTAATTTGATAATTTGATGTGGAACCAATTCCATTATTTTAATGTCATTCTTTGTTGATTTCTATTATCTACTATAGTATAATCCAATATGGATTTATAATGTGTTAACATCAATAAATTTATATAAATGTATTTAAATTTATAAATATATATTAAATAGTTTAAAAATGTTTATTAAATAGTATTTGTTTTTTCTATTTATATTACATCTAATGAGTATGAATAATTTATATAAAATTATATAATTTAGACTTTGTTTAAAGACCACTTATTTTCACAAAACTAAGTGGTTGGTTGTGTTTATCCACATCGACAAATCACTTATTACTTGTAGCTATGCTAGTCAAATAACCCTCTATTTATAACATTTAAAAATGGAAAGCTTACTAATTCTCTATATCTACTTACATTTACTTTGGCTGTGCTAGTTAAAAAAACCTCTATTTATCAATGACATTTAAAAATGGAAAACTTCCTAATTGTGTGTATCTACTTACCTTCTTGACCATCACTCCTACTAGTTATCGCCTAGTTTCCTCAATCATTATCAGAGCTCAACTAGTTAGCCCCGGTTGCTTCAATCAGTGCACCAGTCAGTTAGAATCAGTTAACTAGCATAACTAAACGTGGTAGGTGAGGAATTGTGCCTTCCCACATGCAATCAATCAATGAATGGTGCTAAATGAATGTAACTGGATGTAACTGAATGTAACTGACTCCTAACTAGGCTCAACTAGTTGGTAATTGAACTCAACTAAAGGAGGTTGGTTTTGGCACTGCGAGTGGATCCTAAATTGTAGGGTTTGGTCTAGGAGGCTCCTAAACTGATGCATGCAAGTGCAGTCAGTGGCAGTTAGCCTCAACTAGTGTTTCCCGCACTCTAGTAACAAGTACATGTGTCCCGATTAGGCCATGTGGACCCAATGATGCTAGTTACTAAATATAGACTAAAAAGACTCCTAATTCAGACATGATTGACCAAATTGGAGAAGGGAGGATTATAACCCTAACACCTTGTGGATTCTTAGTTAGATGGAAATTGTTGCATGTAACTTATCTTTGCATGTTTCAGTAAAAGAAAAGTATTTTAGGTGGTCTATGAAAATAACTTCCCTTGTGATCTCCACTAGAAAGGTATCTGGTGAAAGTATTGAAGGGGTACTAGTAATAACTTATGGGTATTTCTTATATTGATGTTGAAAACTAAGTACTAATCATGTAACTGATTAAGCATGGAATTGGTAGATTTATTGAAAATGAACTTCATTTATATTTATCTGATACCTTGTTGAAAAGAAACTCGTGGGAACGATGGGGAATGGGAAGGTATTATTTGTAATCCCACTGCTGCAATATTAAGCGATTGAGGAGCCACATGAGTTGCAGCACCCCAAGGATGAGGGAGCTCTACCATCTCACCAAGGTAAAGCATACAAAACACTGGTTAGTTCAATCATCCACTAGAGATAAACATAAGATAATTGATATTGTTTGATGAATGTAAAGAGGAAATACAAGAACATAAGGCCTAATTTGAATGTTTAACCTCTAATTATATTGTTGTTGGGTATATTGGTTTAGTATTGAGAGTATTGTTAACACTTGCTTTGATTTGTGCGGACATCCAAGAGAAACTAGAAATGCACTTGGAAGAAAAATACTTATAAAGGTATATGCACTGTAAGTAAATTTGTTCCTGTGAAGTAATAAGTTTATTGATTCAGTGAATAGGACAAACAACAATATTGGAACCTTTTTGAATCATGAAAGCTAATGATTTTAGATTGTGATTCATGTATATGACGTTGATATTGACCTTGGTAGACATGCAAATGTATGTGTACATAATGATTGGCATGGATTGGTTGAAAAAGTATATAGTAGGGTTAAGTTATGTTAGAAATGTTGAACCTGCACCTGACAGATGGAGGCCTCCGTCGATAAACCATTCCGTATCTCCCTACCAGTAATGTTCTATAAGGAGATCTGCAAGGTAGTCATGCGTGGGAAATAGCTTTTCCAAAATATAGAATGGAGTTCAAAATTGGACAAAGACAAGCTTGGAAGAGATTGGTTGATCGATGCTCTGACCAATCGACGAAGGGAGAGTGTGAATGCAACTAATCATTCCTATGACAAATTCAACTATGAAGCATGTGAGTTAAATATTTGTAACTTAGAAAGATCTACGACCGAGGATAGATTCCGCAAATGAGAGTTAGAAGTAAGATAAAACTATGGAATGACTAAAGTCAACTTAAACTATGTGGGTAGATCTATGGTTGAGATATGTTGAACATGATGATTCAATGGTTGGTGGGAATCCCGCTAAACTAAAGTGCATGGAGATGATATTATGGAAGATGGACTTGGAAGTCCACCATTCATTCTGACTAGAGATAAATCCAATGGCCCTGGAACATTCCCCTAGAAGGAAGAGTACAGAAGACAAAAGGTGAGTCAGACTGCAGAATTGGAAAGTAACTGACGTGAAGGAGATTGAGATCAATGGAAAAGGTTAATCATTGAAGAGTATCTATGGTTTTCACCGATTCCACTGGTTAAGGTTGCATGGTCATCACAAAACTGAATGGATGTGGGATTTTAATGTCATCCTATCTATAGTAATTGAAGTCCACCATCGATCTAGGTGGATCAATATCTAACAGTACTTAAATATTCCACTGATTCAACTAGGGATCTGGTTAATAGTCCAGTTTGGACGTGGAAATTTTATGAAAAAAAAACGCACCTCCAATTTGAAGTCCGCTCTTCATGAAGATCAAAAATAATACTAGTCGGGTTGGTTAGATTTAGAGATTTTTCCAAATATAGTGCCTGAATAAATTGTGTATCAGTCATAAGAAAGACTGTATACAGGGAAGTTAGGAATAAGGATCAGAGTGTCCTTTCGCTGAAATCAAATCAGTAAGCTACATGAAGTAGTGAGAAAGAAGGATGAATAGAGAATTTTTAGTTAATAAAAACCTAAAGATAGTATGCGGTGAAGGGTGCAATGAGCGTGTGATGGTCTGGTATGAAGGCATGATGAACACTATTTCTTAATCATGGGTATGGAAGGTTTGTTTCAGTTACATAAATAAGGTGAAAATGTCTATTTATTTTGATGACACATATAAGATAGCCATATAGTGTACTCACATGGTTTGAATTACTTAGTATTGTAATTTTGAATATCAATTCAGAGATTAGTGTAAATCCATGTGCAATGGACAAACATCTGAGAAGAACCTCATGGCGGTGAAAACTAAACAAAATAGATTTATAAATCCCATACTTGGATTTTTGATACTTTTATATTGATGGTTTCACTAATCTATAATTGTGTTAAGATGACATGTTATATGTGGTTTTCTAGGCTGTCAACAAGTGAAAATTATAGGGAGTAAGTTATCCCACTTACCAGAGCCAAACAATAAGAGGACGACCTCAGTATTGCAAAAATCAAATTCTATAGGAGAGAGAATTGCAAATTCAGAATTGATTTGATTAACTATGTACTAATGGTTTGATGTAGGAACCATGTTAGGAGATACAGTGCAGAAAAACCATGTATCGTGGCTTGTAGGAAACAAAACACTAATTGAGATGATAAAATTTTCCCTTGAGGAAGGTCTTGGGGGTGCCTTTGTTGTCTAAAATCAAAGCAGGATACCTATGTAGTTAGAAGGACTTGCGTATGCGAATATGTATTTGAGTTGTTTAGCATATTCTCGCTGATATACATGCGTGATATTGAATATTGAAAATTGTGGATTACCTATATAATTTTGTGGAATGTCAACAGCTGAAGGAGGAACATCAACATCGAGCAGGTTTCTTACAACCCTTACCAAATCTTGAATGGGAATGGGAGGTAATATCTTTGGATTTTATCATAGGTTTTCCATTGACTCAAAAACAACATGATTCAATTATGGTCGTAGTGATAAATTAAGCAATTCTTCTCTTTTTATGCTTGTGAAATCGGCTTACAAGGCTGTCAATGTTGCAGAAATATTCTTGAATGAAATGTTTTGACTTCATGGAGTGCCAAAAATGGTAATTTCTGATCGAGATGTCAAGTTTACATCAAAATTTTGGAAATCATTGTTTGCAGGTTTGGAAACCAAGATAAACTTCAGCACTAGGTACCACCCTGAAATAGATGGACAAATATAAGGAACAAACCAAGTCATCAAGGACATGTTGAGGATGTATGGCATGGAAAGAAATACTAAGTGGGAATACTATCTGCATCTGGCAGAGTTTGGATACAATAATGGCTACCAACCCTCTGCCAAGATGAGTCCATTTGAATTTTATATGGGCATAAGCGTAATACTCTAATATCATGGAGCAGACATGTTGATAGATTAATCCTAATACCTAATTTACTAGAAGATATGGAGCTAACCGTGAATCAGGTACAATAAAAATTGAAGGCTGCTCAATACAGGTGGACAATTTATGTCGACTTAAAATGAACTCCTACAGAGTTGCAGGTGGGTGATCATGTATACATAATGGTTCACAAACGAGGCGATGAAGAGTTTGGACACCTACCAACCCAGCATGAGCATTAGCTCTGAATTATTTTTGTTGAACATGGTCACCATGTACTAGGACTTTGGAAGCCCTGATTTCTTCCAGAGTTTCTGGGGAAACACTCCTAAGATAGGAAAACCCAGGCACAACGTAGCCGAAGCTACAAATATCTAAAAACATTCAAAGCGATTCACATCCAGGCCCTGATGGTTTCTTGGTGTGAAAAACCAGGGCGACAGATGAGCGTGGAATCAAGATTAGCAACCATCAACACCCCGATATTGACAATATTCTCAAAGGATTTCTCCATTTCAACTCTTTCACAATTCTCAAAATCTCTTAGCAGAATAACACTTCAAGCATTGTCTCTAATTACTGATTCATCTTATGCATCTTAATCGGCCTGGGAAGGTGGTGTTTATATAGGGTGATGAAGATGAACATGGATATAGAGATGACTGGTCATCATAATGGTAGCATGAGTGGAAACGTGGGTAAGGATCTCTATTTTCTGCTGAGAATCCAGTCATGCCGCCTCCTTTGATGCTGCATTGCTATCCACATACATTGCGTTGTTTGGACATGACATTATTTGCCTTTGCACTTACACTGACAGTGGTGTTTGGAACACTTTCAGCTACCTACATCGCTTTTCTTCATTTAGAGGCCAAGTTCATCACTTCAAAGATCTAAACTTCATGATCTCGCATTGTTTTCTACACAAGCCACATGTCGGATCTCTAGAGTCGGGAAGGCTGTTGAATCAGTGATGCTTTGGACATGGTATTCACCTAAGGTGTGTCACAAATGGTGTCAAGGGATATGATTATTGCTCATATCATACGTGAGGGCATCCTTTCTATACTAGACTTGACCAGGACAATACCTTTGCCAGGTTTAATGGCTCCAGAGTTGCCAGGGATCAAATTTGAAGGGCATGTCTCATTTTACTTTGAAGGGATGTGAGAAATTGAACCCTTAAATGTTGACATTTAAAAATAAATCATTATCTTCATTTGAAAATTTAAGTATTAAAAAAATTTCATTATTGGTTAAAAACATTGTATAGAAAAAAAATCACAATAAGAAGAAATCCCAAGTGATTCAACATTTACATGGAATTAGTGAGGTATATGATTTATCATTTCCAGATTCTTTTTATGGGGATTAATCAAGAGTTAGTATAGAGGAGGAGAGAATAAAATAAAGGTTGATAATGAAGAACATGTAACGGTGATGGAAGATGAGATTGGGAAAACGCCCATTTAGAATGAGATTGATGCACTTGTTTTGTTAATGTGAACATAGCCATAACCATTAGGAGTATTGGTTTTTTGTATTGCATGTTCTTTGGCCTATTTTTTTTTTAAGTGAAATATGTGTTTCCTATCATTCTAAAGTGATTGGAGTAGTTGAGAACTACTCACAACCTTATCTGAATGCATAATATGAAATTAGTGGTGAAAGTAAGCTCATGGGGTACTAAAGCTTATTTCTGTCCAGAATTGTTTTGAGAAGAGCTCCACTATCATCTTGAGTCTACTAACATCTAGATGTCAAATTAGAGGGATTGATAGGGATTCTCATTTGTCTTTTAAAAACTTGGTTCATATAAAAATTATTCAAACACATTGATACTTATTTAATTGATACTTGATGCTTGGTCAATGGATATCATCTTCAATTGTCTCTTGATAATAAATTATAATCAAGTAATACATTTCTCTATTATATTGGATGCTTGTCATTGAAAAGTTTAATAGTGTGCATGTTTCTCAAATTTGGTTCTGTTTCACTTAACCCTTGTGATGTCACTGCAAGCAGTGATATATATGGATGGGCTATGTCTATTAATCCAACCAACCATACATTTTTTAATTTTTCGTGGTTGTAAAGTTTTTTAAATTTTTTAAAATTTATATTAAATATAATTATTTTAATATTATTTATTTGATTATTGATTGGGTTATATTTTAGTGACGCAGGTTTTGATATCGGCTCCTCCAGCGTTGGTGGCATGTCAAATGTCATAGGTGTCAACTGGATGTACTACAATTCAATTAAATCTTGAGTACAGTCGTTAGTTTTTCTTTGATAATGGAATTTTTTTGGAGTTTGAAGCCTGAGTGTTCTATAGGAATCTATTTTTGTTTGCTTAGAGTGGTTTTGAGGCTACTGAGTGAAGCTTTGTAGCAATTGTGGAACGCCAAATCTTGACTAGAGTTGTACATACATAATTGCTTTGAGTAATTAGTGAGACATTGACCCCAGGAATAGCATTATCTATATAAACTAATGAAATACCATTGCATGCATCAATTCTTGCAAATTCTAAGTGTAGGAAAGCATTGTGATAAAAGAACACAATATTCCCTCTACGGTTTTCTGTTTCTTGTGTCCAAGATGGTGGAATCTTATACTAGGAGGAAAATAAGCAGCAATGAGGGCTACCTTGGAGTACTTCCTAAGAATAAATCCAAGCCTAAACCTGAGCATAACAAATTCATGTTCAGGGTTTTGATTCTTACTAGGTTTGAATTTAACTCTGCAGTTGGAGGATGTCGTTCAAAGGATGTCAGTTGCCAAGTTTGTAAGGACGATTAGGATAAAAGGTGAGAAATAAATAATAGAAAACAGGTCAAGAAAGATTCAATGGGGCCCCCAAGTCTATGTGGAAGACGCAATGGGAGAACGAATAAATATGGAACATCATATGTGATGATTCTCACAACAATCCCATGCTCGTAGCTCTACAGGTTCATCCTTGAACTTCATCCCCTAAAATTTTGTCTTAAATAGAACTATTTTAATATTATTAAATTGATTGTTGATTGGGATATATTTCAGTAATGTAGGTTTTGATATCAACTCCTCCAGTGTTGGCGGCGTATCAGATGTGATAGGTGTCAGCTTGATGTACTGCAATTCAATTAAACCCTGAGTACGGTTGTTAGTTTTCCTTTGATAATGACATTTTTTTGGAGTTTGAAGCCCAAATGTTCTATGGAAAACTGTTTTTGTTTTCTCAGAGTGGTTTTGAGGCTAGTAATCGGAGATTTGTAGAAATTGTGGAACACCAGAGCTTGTCTTGAATTGTACATGCATAATTGTTTTCCGTAATTAGTGAGACATCGACCCCATCCATAGTATTCTCTGTATAAACTAACAAAATCCCAATGCATGCATCAATTCTTGCAAATCCTAAGTTTAGGAAAGCGTTGCGATAGAAGAACACAATATTCTGTCTACAATTTACCGTTTCTTGAGTCCAATATTCTGCCAAGAGGAAAAGAAGCAACAATGAGGGATACCTTGGAGTGCTTCCTAAGAATAAACCCAAGCCTGAACCTAAGGAGAAAAAATTAATGTTCAAGGTTTTGCTTCTTAATGGTTTGAATTTAACTCTACAGTTGTGTTGAGGCCTGGAAATTCGCAGGCGGCAACAGTAAGGGATTCTCCCCAATCAACGTTCCCAACTAGCCCGTTGACTGTTTAGTATAGGGAATCCGTCCGGTTTTACAGTCCGCCTACCGTAGGTCAAAGTAACAAACAAGGGTTTTACCGGTTGCAGCCCGGTCCACCAGAATTTGTATTTTTTGACTTAAGAATGAAATGCAGAGAGCTAACTGAATGCAGGGTGGTGAAGGATGCAAGGAGCATTCACAAAGTGATGCGCAGGTTCTTACCTCTCATATTAGGATCACCATGCATCTAAAACACTCATGCAGAAATGAAATGACTAACTATCTATATGCCCACCTATCTAATCTACTTATCCTATCCCCGAGGAGCCAACTTGTAATTAACATATATGAGTAATGTGGATGTGCACGTGTAATAAAAGCAATTACAGATAGCTGACATTATCTTTTACACACATGAACAGCGAAAGATATTTCACAACCAGATAGCTAATTGTTTATGGAAAGCATACATTACTCATGGTAGAGATTTCATAAAATAAATCAGAAATCATTAAACAAAGACATAGGTAATGAAGTTAGAACAATCTCACGATTCATGGATATAATGCTGAAAAACAAAGTAGCTCATCTTTCGATTATCCATGTCAAAAAATTTGAAATCCCACCGATCTTCTTTCAACAGGAAAACTGTAACTTTTATTGCAAAAGGAAGTAGTTCTTCTTACAACAACTTTCCAGTCTTACTGGGGGAAAAATCCCCTCTCTTCTCTACGTTTCCTACTTTTATACAAAAAGCAACAATTGGTTGGGCTGCCCAAAGTGACCTTTGGGCTTCCCAACCTTTTTTGTCTTCCCAACGTTTCATTTTTCCCAAAAAACCTTTTACAAACTATTAAATTACAGCAACGTCGACTGGTCCTTTTGAGAGGAGGGTCCTGCTTGGTTCTCCAAGAATTTTCTCCACGCTGCTACCTCAGCAGCGAGTCCTTCAAACGAGTTGGGCTCTAAAAAATGAATGTTTAGCTCGAACTTTTCAGCCTGGTTTCTAATGGCCTCTACCCTAGCGGTGCTCAATCGCACCTGTTCTTCTAAGAGCTGCACACTGACGGCTGTGTGGCCTATTTCATTTTTCAGGATTTGGTCATCAATAGCTTTGATGCATTGTACTCTGGCTTCTTCATCTTCCTTTCCTTTCTGCAACATTTCTACAAGTGAATCATGATCAGGGAATTCGTATAGCCTCTGCTCGGCTTCTACCTGACATCGGTTGTAGGTAACCAGGGCTCTCCTGAAGAATTCTGTGCAGACTCCCTTGGTCTTCTTGACTATTTTTTGGAAGTCTTCTGCAGTATTGATGGCGAATTCTATCAGATCGTGGTCCCATTTAAGGGCTTGTTTATCCTTGGATGGTAGTTCAGCTGGGGCTTCCTCACCGTTCTCTGCCCTGGCTATCCTTGTATTCAGTACTTCGAGGATATCTTGAGACGTATCAACAAAATAGGAAGCGGTTTCTAAGATTTCTTCAAGTCGGCCATCAATCTGGAGGACCTGGCATCTTTCTTCTTCTAGCACAGTTTGAAGGTGTAGCACTTTAGCTTTCTAGGCCAGGATATGTTCTTTAACTGGCTGTAGATCGACCTATTGTTCCTTTGCTGTCTCTAGCTCAGTAGTCAGAGAAGCCAACCTCGCTTGCAGTTCCTGGGTGTATGAGGTATTAGACTCATAAATGACAGTCTGTTGTGCCTCCAACTCTTCCACCTTTGCCCTCAACTGCTCCTTTTCATTATTTAAGTCTTCAATTTCCTGCTATGCACTTTCCAGAGCCTCATGTGCTGCTTCCTTGTCCTGTGCTTCTACCTGGATGGCGTAGATTTCACTCTTTGTGGCCTCCATTTCTCTCAGCACATGTTCATATTTTATCTTAAGTCTATTTCCTTCTTCCCTTTCTTTCCTCAGGGTGTCCTTAAGATGAGAGGAGGTCTTCTTGGATGACTCTATTTCAATCATCATTCTGTCTATGTTATCCTCTGAAGCATGTATTGCTGCAGTCACGGCCCTTATAGTAAAACTTGGATCTACATCTGTCCCTACCATCATGACCTTATCTGTTATCATTTTGCTGGCCATTCCTTCTTCCTCTACCTTTCTTTCTGTTCTCCTCATTATCCTTTTAGTAGCCCTGTCATAATATACGGTGCTGAAATCAGGGACTTCTTCCCCTTTTTTCTTTACGAAGGGTACTAGCTGAAGCATAGGGGTAGCAGCTATGATGGTAGTGGGCACTTGAGGGATCTGTACCTCAGGATTTTCCTCTCCCTGACTCTGCCCTGATGGTGTTCCGGGAGCTTGCTGTTGCGTCAACTTTATCTGTTCAGCCTCCTGCTCTCGCAGTTCTTCATCTAGCTTTCTCTGGGCTTCTTCGGCTGCTTGCCTAGCAGCTTCTTCTGTTTCTCTGGCTACTTCATTGGCTCGTTCAGCTGCTTCCTGGGAAGCTTTCTTCTTTTCTTCTTCTCCCTTTCGCATCCATTCTGCAGCCTCATCTTCCAGCCTCTGAGCCTCCTCTCTTATCCTTTTGGCTGCTTCTTCAGCCTTAGCTTGCTCAGCCTTATCTTGTTCAGATCCTTTTCCACCCTTGGTGGGGTTTTTCGGTTTGAATCTTCTACTAAGTGCCGTCATGTTTGGTGCACTCCTGAAAACAGATTCATCTCGATCAAAATGGTGGGTGTACTCGTAAAACACCTTATGCTTCTTGCAGTGCTCAGCCATTATGCCATGAGTGTCATTTCGTTTGAAAGTCATCTCGCCAAAGTGGAACTTCCCTAATTCCTCTATAAATTCTGTAGCTTGCTTCACATTGGCGAAACTGCAGCTTCCTAGCTTAAATGGTAGAGGTGGATAGGAAGTATTCTTTTTTTGGAACAAGAAGTGACCAACTCCATCAATAAATACTTGTCTGATTGCCTCTTTGTGGACTATATAATCCATTGCATACTTGGGCAGTAGATAAGGTGTTTTTGATCCACCAAACATTCTAAGATACATCCTGTTTTCTGTCAAGAAATAATCACCATATTCCTCTATTACCTGCATAGCCTCTTCAGACATGCAGTTACATTCCTTTCGGAAGATAAGCGCGTGCAGAGGCATAATAAAATGATCACAGATCTCTCAGTAATAACTATGGTACTGATGAGCCCCCAGTAGTTTGTAGGCTACATACACAGGCATTCTTTCCCTATCCCAAACACATTTGAGCCCGGGGAAAGGCTGGCGGCATAGTATGTAGTCTATCAGAATGGAGCTCATGTAGAACTCATATTTTTTCTGGGCTTCTCCTCCTACCAGGGCTGCAGCTACACAAGAAGAGAGACTACTTGATACTAGGCTGGCCCAGTTGAAGATTGTTCCTTCTGTGGCCACATGAAACATAAGAGGTATCCACTCCAATTTGAAGAGTCTACCATTGGCTCTTCCAAAGATCTGGTTTAGCATCAAGGCTATAAACCTGTAAGGAGATCTTAAGCTCACTGTGTCATAGTCCTCTGTTGCTCTGTGTCTATAAAGCTTTCCTGGTAAGAGCATTCTTCTCAGGGTTTCCACTAAATCCATCCTGAGGTTATCTAACCAATCGTTTGACAGGAAGACTTGGGGCTCTGGCAGGTGGTAAGCCAATGCCACATATCCAAGGCTAAATGCAGCATAGCCCTGACCTTCAACATTAACCATCAGCATTGTGTTGTTATTTGTGTGTGGTAGAATCCATCTCATCACATCAGACCAAGGGAACAGCTTTGGTCTGGTAGCCACCTTCATGATGGAGGATTTTTCAATGTTGGCGTAAATAGGTTCTTCCTCAAGACCCGTGTCTAGGACTTCCCTCCGGGAAATCAGTCTGTATATCTCGCCCCATTTGTATTCAGGCTCAATACCAGAGATACATTGGGTATCCTCATATATATACTCCTTATGTGGGACGACCTCGATTTCAATCTGTTCTTCGACTGCAGGGGCCTTCCTTTTCTGCCTCTTAGACATTGTAAATTCTTCCTACAATGTAAGACATTATGACATTTAAGCAATTTGAATTTGTGAACATTTTGCAGCAATATATCCTTTCTCAAGTGTATCATCATTGTGACTAGTCCATGAAATCAAATCATAAGTCTCTCATACTGAACAATCAAACTAGCATGCAGTACTGTGCAATGTGCCATTATCTTATGCATAGTATGGTAATGTTCAATGCAACAAATACATATATTGTTCAACCTTATAATGCCTTGAGACTATGGGTGCACCATCTTATGATCCGATCTATATGAGAAAGTGTATCAATCATACTTATGCTAGGATTAAACCTACACTATTATGTGACCTGCCACTTCCTCATGATAACGATACATTGAAGAAAAAACATTGTAAATTATATGCAGGTGCAGTATTCAATTATCATTATCTTGCCTAGCAAACAGAGAGAAGAATTAAAACATCAAGCTTGTGCCCATCAACACTTCAGTCCTACAGCCTAGCAGACACATCACAAAGGAGACGCGTGCGACTGGCAGCGAAAAAATTACATTAAGCTGATAGTACATTTTACCCTCCTCGACGGGACGTAACCACATTTCTGCATAGGGTATCAAAACATGACCCACGCTATCCTCCATAAACGCAGTATTATCAGCGACAGACCCCCTCTACCCTACTAGGGTTTTAGGTGACAAAAAGCAAAAGGGTCATGAAGGATGGCGCAAGCAACACCGGCTAGGTTTGACCGTGAAAACTTCTCAAAACCTTATTCCTCCTGGTCAACTGTAGGTTCGACCTTCTGCCTCGTCGAGGTTGTGAAAGAATGTGCGAGCAGGATGGCTAAAGTCCATAGGCTAGGAATGCACCACTAAAATCTATAAACTACCAAACCCCCACTGCAGCGCCCAAAATCCAACCACCCCCTGTCTATCATGGCTGCGCAGCAAGTTTTGGCGCAGACGGCGTAACAGCCGTCTGCACCTAAACCTGTCAACCCCTGTGTGCGCGAAGCATCGACTAAAAGTGAAGAGAAAATGGATTAAATGGTCAACAGCCCCTCTCACCCTAGGTTAATATAAAACTAACTTGCACAAACCTGAGTCCTAGCTGTACGAGGGAAAACACCGGGGACCCCAAAACATGGGAGAAAATCAAAACCGCTCAAATGCAAATGGGAAAAAGAAAGAATAAACCTACCTGGTGATCCGGAGAAAACGAGCTGATGACGGTTGGAATTCTACTCTTGCCACTTGGAAGCTGGTACAACGACAGCTAGACCTTCATGCGCTCCAAAGATCGACAGCTCAACGCTATACACACCGCAACAGTGCTCGGCAATAAACAAACAATACAAAACTCAAACCATCACACCGTATAATATAAAAAACGCCGCACGTGCGAGAGCATTTAAATCGGGCGCAAAACGAAAGTTGCGTCGGGAGACTAGAGCTTCAGTCCCTCCGCAACGGCGGATGGCCCACAATACTAACTCACCCGCACGGCTAAAATAGAACACGTGAACTACAATCGAGCATCGGTAGGTACCTTGATCAGATGACCAAGCATTCGAACCCTCCGCAATGGCGGGCCCTCAGAGTGTGATACCATCCGCAACTGAGGAGGAACTGATGGCTGAATGCTCCGATACAAAGGTCGGGAGACACACAAAGCACACATCGGAGCACTACACAAAGTCAAACCTGTCAAGGTTCGCAACGTCGGTGGTCTGGATGAAAGATACGTCCGCAACGGCAGAAAACATGATGGTGAAACGCCTCGATATGAAGTCGGAGGATAAGATCCTATCATGATCCACAACGTCAAATGAGGGAGAATTTAAACCCCTCCGATAAAGAACCAAAAACCACCCGATAGAGAATCAAAACTCGCGCGCAACGGTCGGAGCGAAAAGGAAAGTTTAAACCCGAAAAAATCCCGCAACGTCGGAGGGAAAAATACAATCAAGATCTGAAATCCACCCGCAACAGCGGGACAGTCAAACAAATTAACTCTCGATACAGGAAGGTTTTGAAAGATACGTAAAACGATGAGGAACTCAATTAATGATGGGATTCTTTAAACATTGAAATGAGGAGAAACCAATCGATTGATAGAAACCAAAAATGCTGGAAGATGCTTCAAAGATCACATACCAAAATCGGCAAGGATCAGGAAGAAAACCAACTAATTCAAAGTAAACGAGGGTCCCAATTTTTTTTGGAATTTTGGGAAAATGTTGCAGCTACAACAATTGGCGACTATCTGGTGAACCCTAGATCTCTGAATTAACTCTCTCTCCCGTCTTGAGACTGTCTGAATAAAAGCGAAATCTTCTAGATGTCTGTATTCCTAAGAAAACCAACTTATGCATTAAATTCATAGAAGAAGTCCATTTTTCTCGGGAAAAGGTAACATCCGTAGTGTTTCAAGTCTGAATAACTCTCTTGAGGCCAAATGGATGAGGTTTATTTTGCCTACCCTATGTTGGTTACAGTTTGGACACCACAGGATTGTGACAGATAGTGAACAGTATTACCCTTTTGTTCCTCATTCCCATGCCCATTTGCACTTTTGTGCCTTTAGAACTTTAGTTTACTTGATATGAGTCCTCCTGCAGGCCTTTCTTACTGAATTTTAATCCAGGATCCTCTATCCCATAGTGTCCTTTTTTGTGAATGATATATTTCATACTTCAATTCACGGACGGAGAGGATCTTGTGGCCATTTAGTACTTGATGCTTTGAGATTAATGCTTCCTTGAGCTTTGCTCTGATATGTCTTGTTTCTTTTAGGATTAGTGACTCTTAAGAGCCTTCAGCCCTTTTCTTAATTCATGGTATGGGATCATTTATATATGATAAACTGTTTCACTCTGCTTCCTTTCCATGGGTCTTTTGCTGTGACTCCCTTGGGTATTAAAATGTGAAGTGGATGGAGCCCCCAAATAGTATTTCAGACCTTTTCACTTCTGAGTTATTTACAGGGATTAAATGAGACTTCGAATGAATGCACTGCCAGTTAGGAATACAATTACTAGAAGATATTCTATACTTTAAAGCACAGTCTTTTGCTCAGGACTTTAGTTGATACAGAACCCTGACATTCCCATTGCATCCAAAAGTTTTCCTCTTATTCAAAATCAAAAGGAAAACTAACAAAGCTATAAAGAAATAGTAGCAAAGCAAGTAATAAAATAAGAACCATCAAAGCATTAAAGCAAGAAAACAACATCTAATATTAAGAAAACAAAACAATTTATTTATGTACAACAGCAGACAAAATCTAAAAAACGCCCATTCCCCCAAAAATTTTACAACTAAAAGCTAAGGAATGAGCTGGGTTTCAGACATGAGTATTTTAACCATGATCTAACTGCACTGTTATTGAAATGGAACCCATATCTAAGATCTTGCAATCATTTCTTTCAGCCTGAGTGGGTTGAAGGAGCTCAGGCTGAGCATCCATCATGGGACTGGCCTTTCTTGAAGTATGATGTCTCAACTTACACTCAGTTAGATGGTTTCCCAATACAGACTCAGCAGATTCATTTTCTTCTCCTAGCTTGGTGACATTGTGCTTCATATAGGGCTCTCTCAAAATCTTAATCATGTTTGGGCTTCCCTTCTGAGCTAACCACAAGTGAGACCAGTCTGAAGCAAAGTACCCATTTAACCTTGCTGTCCAATCTCGGTTCAGGATCATTCCATAACCATCAGGGATGTCTGCTACCACGATGTCAACGTCATGACATGTCCTTTTATTTGCAGCTAATCGGATCAGAATATCCTCCATTTCCCCTACTACTTTGACACTAGTTTCGTCAAGTTGAGTGACATCCCAAATAGTAGGTTTTAGCGGCCCATCAAGCCTTTTGCAAACTTCCAAGGGCATAACATTCATGGATGATCCAGAGTCTACCAAACAATTATGGACCTTATGATTTAAAATTTCAAGAGTCATAAGGAAAGGTGGAGCGCTGGTTTTCTTAGTCTTGATCAACTCAATCTTTTCTTCCACAGGGTGGTTTGTTGTGGGAAACTCTTCTTTCAGTTTGCCAGCTTTGCTTCCCTCATCATCTTCCATCGGTTTGGCAAATTCAATGAGTGGCTCTGTTTCCTGTTTGCCATGAATATCTTTAGGTATGTCATCTTTAGCCTTCACATCAGCCTACCCCTTTACTTCCTCTTGCAAATCTGGAACCTTTGATATTATTGCATTGTTCTCAAGGCTAGGTTTTCATTTGTTGTGGTTGTAGAAGTATATTGAGACTTGAGAACGTCTTCTTCTGTGTTAAACAACGATATACCATCCCATGAAAACATATTATCATCGTCTGGTTTTACTATGGTCCGTTTCTCTTTTTCTTCCTCACCACTGTCCCTAGTCAATTCTGGGTCCAACAACTTATTCATCACCAATGTCATTGAATGTAACCATTGCGGACACTTCTTCTTAGAATGAGGTTGTTGATGAAAGGTACAGAAATTATCTCCTCCTATTTCTGTTATGTTTATTGATGCCAAATTATGAGGTGGGACTTGCCATTGGCTGTTATCTTCCTTATTTGGATAGTGTGGCTTATTGGTTTTCTGAATGTCCCTCTCCTTTTCCAGGTCTACAATTCTGTTGGACATTTTCTGAAGCACTCTCATCATCTCATGATACTTATGTGTTTGATCTTCTTTAGATTTAGACAGCAGTGAGCATCTTCTTATAGTGCTATTCTCTTTAGGTGAGTCAGGATAGTCCTCTATACTCTCACTTTCAGCTTGTACCCTTTCAGCCTCTTGATAAGTCTCTACCAGCGTAGGCTTGACTTTCATCTTGGAAAATATGGCCAACTCAGGTCCTAAGGCTGAGGTATAATACTCAATTCATACATTATCTGAAGGTCTATCTACAGCAGAATTTTTTTTTAAGTATAATGAAAATCTCCGAGTGAAACTATGTACCTTTTCATTCTTTTCTTTTCTTAACAAAACAAGACCTTTCATCAATGAGGCATGCATCTTCTGAGCGGTATACTTACTCCTGAAAACCCTCTCAAAAGTGTCTCAATTAGGAATGGAGTTTGCAGGTAGTCCAAAGTACCAGGATGTTGCTGCTCCTTTCAGAGTATGAGGAAAAAGTCTACACACCACATCTTCATACTCTCCAGCCCTTAGCCCTTCTAATGCTAGGTAAAAGCTTTGAAGGTGATCATCTGCAGCAATGTTGTCCGCAGGGTCAAACTTGGGAAAAATCTTGTCAAAGGCTTGAGGCAGGTTATGCAAAGGAGGAGTTAAGTTTAGAGGTGACCTAGCTCTCCATGTTGGCAAAGGGTTAGGTTGATTACCAGCCATGAGCAAAGGTAAGCGAGTAACAATAGGAAAAACAAGGTTTCAAGGATAGAAAAACTTTAAAACATCTGCTGGTAGGATAGTCTCGGGAAAACAAATTCCATGGCCAGCCTTTTACTGGTGGCCCTCCTTCTAGTGCCAAAACTGTTGAGGCCTGGAAATTCGAAGGTGGCAACAGTAAGGGATTCTCCCCAATCAAAGTTCCCAACTAGCCCGTTGACTGTTTGGTATAGGGAATCCGTCCGGTTTTACGGTCCGGCTACCGTAGGTCAAAGTAACAAACAAGGGTTTTACCGATTGCGGCCCGGTCCACTGGAATTTGTATTTTTTGACTTAAGAATGAAATGCAGAGAGCTAACTGAATGCAGGGTGGTGAAGGATGCAAGGAGCATTCACAAAGTGATGTGCAGGTTCTTACCTGTCGTCTTAGGCTCACCATGCATCTGAAACACTCATGCAGAAATGAAATGACTAACTATCTATATGCCTAGCTATCTAATCTACTTATCCTAACCCCGAGGAGCCAACTTGTAATTAACATATATGAGTAATGTGCATGTGCACGTGTAATAAAAGCAATTACAGATAGCTGACATTATCTTTTACACACATGAATAGCGAAAGATATTTCACAACCAGATAGCTAATTGTTTATGGCAAGCATACATTACTCATGGTAGAGATTTCATAAAATAAATCAGAAATAATTAAACAAAGACATAGGTCATGAAGTTAGAACGATCTCATGATTCATGGATATAATGCTGAAAAACAAAGTAGTTCATCTTTTGATTATCCATGTCAAAACATTTGAAATCCCACCAATCTTCTTTCAACAGGCAAACTGTAACTTTTATTGCAAAAGGAAGTAGTTCTTCTTACAACAACTTTCCAATATTACTGGGGAAAAAAGCCCCTCTCTTCTCTACATTTCCTACTTTTCTACAAAAAGCAACAATTGGTTGGGCTACCCAAAGTGACCTTTGGGATTCCCAACCTTTTTTGTCTTCCCAGCATTTCATTTTTCCCAAAAAACCTTTTACAAACTATTAAATTACAGCAAAGTCGACTGGTCCTTTTGAGAGGAGGGTCCCGCTTGGTTCTCCAAGAATTTTCTCCACGCTGCTGCCTCAGCAACGAGTCCTTCAAATGAGTTGGGCTCTAAAAACTGAATGTTTAGCTCGAACTTTTCATCATGGTTTCTAATGGCCTCTACCCTAGCTGTGTTCAATCGCACCTGTTCTTCTAAGAGCTGCACACTGACGGCTGTGTGGCCTATTTCATTTTTCAGGATTTGGTCATCAATAGCTTTGATGCATTGTAGTCTGGCTTCTTCATCTTGCTGTTCTTTCTGCAACATTTCTACAAATGCATCATGATCAGGGAATTTGTATGGCCTCTGCTCGGCTTCTACTTGACATCAGTTGTAGGTAACCAGGGCTCTCCTGAAGAATTATGTGCAGAATCCCTTGGTCTTCTTGATTGTTTTCTGGAAGTCTTCTGCAGTATTGATGGCGAATTCTATCAGATCGTGGTCCTGTTTAAGGGCTTGTTTATCCTTGGATGGTAGTTCAGCTGGGGATTCCTCACCATTCTCCACCCTGGCTATCCTTGTAGTCAGTACTTCGAGGATATATTGAGACCTATCAACAAAATAGGAAGCGGTTTCTAAGATTTCTTCAAGTCGGCCATCAATCTGGAGGACCTGGCATATTTCTTCTTCTAGCGCAGTTTGAAGGTGTATCACTTTAGCTTTCTGGGTTAGGATATTTTCTTTAACCGGCTGTAGATCGACTTACTGTTCCTTTGCTGTCTCCATCTCAGCAGTCAGAGAAGCTAGCCTCGCTTGCAGTTCCTGGGTGTATGAGGTATTAGACTCATAAATGACAGTCTATTGTGCCTCCAACTCTTCCACCTTTTCCCTCAACTGCTCGTTTTCATTCTTTAAGTCTTCAATTTCCTGCTGTGCACTTTCCAGAGCCTCATGTGATGCTTCCTTGGCCTGTGCTTCTACCTAGATGGCGTAGATTTCACTCTTTGTAGCCTCCATTTCTCTCAGCACATTTCATATTTTATCTTAAGTCTATTGCCTTCTTCCCTTTCTTTCCTCAGGGTGTCCTTAAGCTGAGAGGAGGTCTTCTTGGATGACTCTATATCAATCATCATTCTGTCTATGTTATCCTCTGAAGCATGTATTGCTGCAGTCCCGGCCCTTATAGTAAACCTTGGATCTACATCTGTCCCTACCATCATGACCTTATTTGTTATCATTTTGCTGGCCATTCCTTCTGCCTCTACCTTTCTTTCTGTTCTCCTCATTATCATTTTAGTAGCCCTGTCATGATATACGGTGCTGAAATCAGGGACTTCTTCCCTTTTTTTTTGTACGAAGGGTACTAGCTGAAGCATAGGGGTAGCAGCTATGATGGTAGTGGGCACTTGAGGGATCTGCACCTTGGGATTTTCCTCTCCCTGACTCTACCCTGATGGTGTTTCGGGAGCTTGTTGTTGCGTCAACTTTATCTGTTCAGCCTCTTTCTCTTGCAGTTCTTCGTCTAGCTTTCTCTGGGCTTCTTCGGCTGCTTTCCTAGCAGCTTCTTCTATTTCTATGGCTGCTTCATTGGCTCGTTCAGCTGCTTCCTGGGAAGCTTTCCTCTTTTCTTCTTCTCCCTTTCGCATCCATTCTGCAGCCTCATCTTCCAGCCTCTGAGCCTCCTCTCTTATCCTTTTGGCTGCTTCTTCAACCTTAGCTTGCTCAGCTTTATCTTGTTCAGATCCTTTTCCACCCTTGGTGGTTTTTTTTGGTTTGAATCTTCTACTAAGTGTCGTCATGTTTGGTGCACTCCTGAAAATAGATTCATCTCGATCAAAATGGTGGGTGTACTTGTAAAACACCTTGTGCTTCTTGCAGTGCTCAACCATTCTGCCATGAGTGTCATTTCATCTGAAAGTCATCTCGCCAAAGTGGAACTTCCCTAATTCCTCTATAAATTCTGCAGCTTGTTTCACATTGGCGAAACTGCAGCTGCCTAGCTTAAATGGTAGACATGGATAGGCAGTCTTCTTTTTTTGGAACAAGAAGTGACCAACTCCGTCAATAAATACTTGTCTGACTGCCTCTTTGTGGACTATATAATCCGTCGCATACTTGGGCAATAGATAAGGTGTTTTTGATCCACCAAACATTCTAAGATACATCCCGTTTTCTGTCAAGAAATAATCACCATATTCCTCTATTACCTGCATAGTGTCTTCAGACATGCAGTTACATTCCTTTAGGAAGATAAGCGCGTGCAGAGGCATAATAAAATGCTCACAGATCTCTCGGTAATAACTATGGTACTGATGAGCCCCCAGTAGTTTGTAGGCTGCATACACGGGCATTCTTTCCCTATCCAAAACACATTTGAGCCCGGGGAAAGGCTGGTGGCATAGTATGCAGTCTATCAGAATGGAGCTCATGTAGAACTCAGATTTTTTCCGGGCTTCTCCTCCTCCCAGGGCTGCAGCTACACAAGAAGAGAGACTACTTGATACTAGGCTGGCCCAGTTGAAGATTGTTCCTTCTGTGGCCACATGAAACATAAGAGGTATCCACTCCATTTTGAAGAGTCTACCATTGGCTCTTCCAAAGATCCGGTTTAGCATCAAGGCTATAAACCTGTAAGGAGCTCTTAATCACACTGTGTCATAGTCCTCCGTTGCTCTGTGTCTATAAATCTTTCCTGGTAAGAGCATTCTTCTCAGGGTTTCCACTAAATCCATCCTGAGGTTATCTAACCAATCGTTTGACAGGAAGACTTGGGGCTCTGGCAGGTGGTAAGCCAATGCCACATATCCAGGGCTAAATGCAGCATAGCCCTGACCTTCAACATTACCCATCAGCATTGTGTTGTTATTTGTGTGTGGTAGAATCCATCTCATCACATCAGAGCAAGGGAATAACTCTGGTCTGGTAGCCACCTTCATGATGGCGGATTTTGCAATGTTGGCGTAAATAGGTTCTTCCTCAAGACCCATGTCTAGGACTTCCCTCTGGGAAATCAGTCTGTATATCTCGCCGCATTTGTATTCAGGCTCAATACCAGAGATACATTGGGTATCCTCATATATATACTCCTTCTGTGGGACGACCTCGATTGCCATCTGTTCTTCGACTGCATGGGCCTTCCTTTTCTGCCTCTTAGACATTGTAAATTCTTCCTGCAATGTAAGACATTATGACATTTAAGCAATTTGAATTTGTAATGCCCCGGTTTTGACCCCGTTACATTAGATGTATATGATGTATATATTGTAATGATCGTGGTGTGGAGCTAAAGGCCAAGGCCCCACCATTGATTAGTTATGCTATGTTTGGGATTTAAATCGTCACCGATTGAATATCGGGGCGTGCGGCACATATTAAGTTTCCGCATCATGTAAATATGCATCTATAATTAATTAAAATGAACACAACCAGCTACGACCGCGGCAACTAAATCGAATGGGGCATGATCTTCCAAGGGTAAGGATGTGGGGAAATTGTCCAACTTTAGCCAATAAGGGAAAATACCCATGTGACTTCTTCTTGTTTTTACCCAACCACTTTCATTGAAGTAAGACTGCTGGTGGTTGAGGCAGTTATTGCATGGAAGGGGAAGAGTATGGGCAACCAAATTCGAATTGGGCAGAGACCCATTTTTGAAAAATGTGTTCTGACTTCCCTGCCAGGAAAAATACCCAAAAATGCAGGCCATTCTGCCAGGCATTCACGTTTTTCAGTTTCCTCACGTTTTGGGAGCAGCTGGAGATTTTCATGTGTCTTTCTTTCCATGATTTTGGCTGTTAGCTTCATTTTTCCCATGGATTGGAGGTTGTTTTTGTAATGCCAGGGCCTGGGTTGTCTTCCTCACGTTTTTGGAGCTACTGGTGCATTTTCCATTCGCATTTTTGTGATTTCATGTGTTTTTCACCATGGCTGTGAAGAGCCATTCACGTTTTTGGCTGTCTCATTGACTTTTGGGTCTCACGCACTGTCTATTTGGGACGTTTTTCCCTGCTGTGAGTTGGTTTCCCTGATAAGCTTCAGGATGGTGTGTTTTCCCCATGTTGTGAGCCGTTTTTGCTGTTACGTATGGGGCTGTGTAATTCGTTTTTACTGTTCAAGCTGTGTTAGCTAAATTGGTTTCCTGAGTGCAATGGTTGGTCCTTGGACTGTGTGAGGAGTGAGGATTTTGGCTTGGTTGCTTGATAAACCTGGTGTTAGAAACTACACAGACAAAACTAGAGGTGCTGGCCTTCTTCTCCATCAACCCTGAATAGCACTGGAAGGGAATGCAGGGCCTGAGGGACTGTGTAGCAGAGAAGGGACTGATTCCTTGTGTTGGGTGTGGATGGGTGTGTTAGAGGTCAGGCTAGTTTTGGTGTAGGTGTTCTTGGCTCTGTAGTGAGCTCACCAGCTTAGCAAACTGCCTTCTCCAGCTCCTTAATGGCCTGATAAACCCAACTTGGTTGGCTTGGCTGTGTTTTGGTTACCTTTGGCTATGTGTCAGTCTGCTAGTTCCCTTATTCCTTGGAGAATCATGCCCAGCTCGGGGGTGGCAGCGTTGCTGAGAAATTGATGAGCACGCTGGCCTATGGTTGCGTGGAACATTGTAGCGGTGTAGCTGGTTGCGGAGCAAATCTTTCATAAGATAAGTGATCTTGTACATTTTACCTCTGCAATTCTTAATTTACTGATAATTAAAAGGAAATGAACATGTTGAAGAATGCTTGTTTAAATGCATGTTGTTTCCGCTGTGCAAAATGAATTAATTAGGCTGTGTATGATGAACAATCGGACTTGTGCATGTTATACTGTCATGCATTCTTCTCAGCATTCTGTTTTAGCAATCATGGCATTGTATTTAAGCCTGTACATGTTCATGGGCGTTTAGCCCGTCCTGAATAAGCTCTTAGTCGCGTCCTCTCTGCCAGCCGGAGGCATGGGGACGTGACAGAATTTGTGAACATTTTACAGTAATATATCCTTTCTCAAGTGTATCATCATTGTGACCAGTCCATGAAATCAAATCATAAGTCTCTCATACTGAACAATCAAACTAGCATGCAGTACTGTGCAATGTGCCATTATCTTATGCATAGTATGGTAATGTTCAATGCAACAAATACATATATTGTTCAACCTTATAATGCCTTGAGACTATGGGTGCACCATATTATGATCCGATCTATATGAGCAAGTGTATCAATCATACTTATGCCAGGATTAAACCTACACTATTATGTGACCTGCCACTTCCTCATGATAGCGATACATTGAAGCAAAAACATTGTAAATTATATGCAGGTGCAATATTCAATTATCATTCTATTGCCTAGCAAACACAGAGAAGAATTAAAACATCAAGCTTGTGCCCATCAACACTTCAGTCCTACAGCCCAGCAGACACATCACAAAGGAGACGCATGCGACTGGCAGCGAAAAAATTACATTAAGCTGATAGTACATTTTACCCTCCTCGGCGGGACGTAACCACATTTCTGCACAGGGTATCAAAACACGACCCACGCTATCCTCCATAAACTCAGTATTATTAGAGATAGACCCCCTCTACCCTACTAGGTTTTTAGGCGACAAAAAACAAAAGCGTCGTGAAGGATGGCGCAAGCAACACCGGCTAGGTTCGACCGTGAAAACTTCTCAAAACCTTATTCCTCCCGGTCAACTGTAGGTTCGACCTTCTGCCTCGTCGAGGTTGCGAAAGAATGTGCGAGCGGGACGGCTAAAGTCCATAGGATGGGAATGCACCACTAAAATCTATAAACTACCAAAACCCCACTGCAGCGCCCAAAATCCGACCACCCCCTGTCTATCATGGCCGCGTAGCAAGTTTTGGCACAGATGGCGTAACGACAGTCTGCACCTAAACCTGTCAACCCCTATGCGCGCGAAGCATCGACTAAAAGAGAAGAGCAAATGGATTAAATGGTCAACAACCCCTCTCACCCTAGGTTAATATAAAACTAACTTGCACAAACCTGAGTCCTAGCTGTACGAGGGAAAACGTCGAGGACCCCAAAACATGGGAGAAAATCAAAACCGCTCAAATGCAAATGGGAAAAAGACAGAATAAACCTACCTGGCGATCCGGAGAAAACGAGATGATGACGGTTGGAATTCTACTCTCGCCACCTGGAAGCTGGTACAACGACAGCTAGACCTTCACGCGCTCCAAATATCGACAGCTCAATGCTATACACACCGTGACAGTGCTCGGAAATAAACAAACAATACAAAACCCAAACCATCGCACCGTATAATATAAAAAAAATCCGCACGTGCGAGAGCATTTAAATCGGGCGTGAAATGAAAGTTGCGTCGGGTGACTAGAGCTTCAGTCCCTCCGCAATGGCGGATGGCCCACAATACTAACTCACCTGCACGGCTAAAATAGAACGCGTGAACTACAATCGAGCGCCGGCGGGTACCTTGATCGGATGACCAAGAATCCAAACCCTCCGCAACGGCGGGCCCTCAAAGCGTGATACCATCTACAACTGAGGAGGAAGTGATGGCCGAACGCTCTGATACAAAGGCCGAGAGACACACAAAGCACACATCGGAGTGCTACAAAAAGTCAAACCTGCCAAGGTCCGCAACGTCGGCGGTCCGGATGAAAGATACGTCCGCAACGGCAGAAAACATGATGGTGAAAGGCCTCGATATGAAGTCGGAGGATAAGAGCCTATCATGATCCACAACGTCGGACAAGGGAGAATTTAAACCCCTCTGATAAAGAACCAAAAACCACCCGATAGAGAATCAAAACTCGCGCGCAACGGTCAGAGCGAAAAGGAAAGTTTAAACCCGTAAAAATCCCGCAACGTCGGAGGGAAAAAGACAATCAAGATCTGAAATCCACCCGAAATGGTGGGACAGTCAAACAAATTAACTCCCAATACAGGAAGGTTTTGAAAGATACGTAAAACGATGAGGAACTCAATTAAAGATGGGATTATTTAAACATTGAAATGAGGAGAAACCAATCGATTGACAGCAACCAAAAATGCTGGAAGACGCTTCAAAATTCACATACCAAAATCGGCAAGGATCAGGAAGAAAACCAACTAATTCAAAGTAAAGGAGGGTCCCAATTTTTTTTGGAATTTTGGGAAAATGTTACAGCTGCAACAAGTTGGAGGATGCCATTGAAAATATGCCGGTTGCCAAGTTTGTAAGGACTGTTAGGAGAAATGATCAGAAATAAATAATAGAAAAGGGGTCAAGAAAGATCCACTGCGGTCCCCAAGTCTATGTGGAATATGCAACGGGAGAACGAATAATGATTGAAACATCATATGCAATGATTCTAACAACAATCCTATGCTCATAGATCTTCAGGTTCATCCCTAAACTTCCTCCCCTAAATTGTTTCCTTAGTTTTTTTTTTAAGTAAAAAAAAAGTATTAATTTGTGCACTACAAAAGAATTCCATGAGCTCCTCAAAGTGAATCTTGTTAGAACAAATATTTCCATAGCTAAATATTATTCGCTATATTTTTTTTTTAGTAACTAGGGGAATCGTCAATTGGAGCTGGGTTGTTACTTGTGTGGCACAGGGTCCAGGGATCCATTCCCACTACCACTATATTGTTGTAAAGGAAAGTTTCATATGACTAGGGTTTAAGAGGCCATCAACGTATTGGGGTTGAAAGGTGGATGCAATGGTTCTACAAGAAAATATAACCATGTTTCAGATATTAGAATGGTTCATACCTTGACAACTGAAGGTTGATCAAAGAAGCCCGTCAATCCTCTTCTTGCTCCTCTTGCTCCAAGAGACCTGCAAAAGGAATTATACCTTCCTCAAACCAATATGACCACATATAAAGAAATGATAATAAAATAAACATGAAATAATAATTTGATTAACATCATAATATGATCTTAAATAGAGATTCAATCACATATTGAACAATGATTTGGGAAGAATAAGGACATCACATCTTTATTAATCTTGAAAACAAGTACAAGTATACCTTGTCTTCAAGTTCAACACCTCACGAAACCTTGATATTATTTAGCTTCTTCTCTTCTCCAAGGAACTCATCCTCCAAGCTCTATAACACAAGGGGATGATCACTAGGGCAAAGGTGTGGGAAAAGAGAGTCTCAATTCCTCTAGCATAATGATGCAAATATTCAAGTCTTCTCTCATGGGCCTCCCTACCTCTATTTATATGCTTTATGAAGAGTTAGGGTTGAAGACAAAGTAGTTATAACTGAAGAATTCAGTTGCATAACTACCCAAATTACCTAAATTACCCAAACTGGAGGTGTACACGGGTATTATAGATAGACAGTCATGTACTTACGTGGGTTTCCTTAAGGAAACTCGTGTACAAATCAAAAAACTCATTTTAAGGGTATTTCTATGCATTTTCAGACTTTGGTGTCTTCTAAAAGTTTTTACCTAACACAAATGACTTACCAACAGTGCATAGATGAGGTCAAATGGAGTTACAAAACTCCAGATATGGGTCCTTCAAGTTAGGTGTTTTTTCAATGACTTTCAATGACTTTCATGAAGTGTCGTCATGGAAGTGTCAACATGCGACAAAATGATGGGAAAGTGGTCAGAGGAAGAGATGTGTCATTTTGAGCTATAACAGATGCCCCCTAATGTATGAGGTTAGAGGGGAATCTGATAGCCGAAATGGATTATAAAGGAAACAACTGAGTATGGAGAGAGCAGAGAATCCAAGATCAAAAGGGTCGAACAAAGGTACCTGAAAGAGAGATAAATGTTAGAAAAAACTAATCTCAGGGACATACAATTCCATATATAAAACATTTCCATAAAGATACAGGACGATGCAACATATGTATAACTAATAAAACTATCATGGTGGCTCAATATGCAAAAAGGTGCCATATCAAATATAAAGGAGTCATGGCGACAAATGAACAAGGTGGATCCATGCTCAATAATCGATCATAGCCACAAAAAAACAAGGTGGATCTATGTCTCAGCAAAATGTCATATAAAGTGTAACAAGGTCTTGAAAAACTTGGGAAATAGCAAAAATGATGATGCTACTATCAGCCCAAGGTCTTCAATCCAAACCGCCCAAAAGGTACAAATCCTAACCACGCGAATAAAGGAGTTGAATTCGAACATGGATGAAACCATTTGATTACCTGTCAATAATGAGAACTGTTAACAAATGCAAGGGAAACCAGCATTAATTAAAATGGTCCCCAAGGCACCTAGTACATTCTAACAAGTGTGAATACAAGGACTTGAAGTCGAACACTTGAAGAATCCATCAAGTATGAGACATTAAGGTATTCCTACTACCCAATAGCAAGGGAAATTGCCACTGATGACTGCAATTCTCAAGGTACTGTCATAAAACTCTAATTCTCATTCCTAGAGCAAGATGTGTTGCAGTTGATAGGAAGAGATCCATTGGAAGGAAGGCATTAAGGCATCCTTCATCATCCAACACGAGATAAGTCAAAGACTAATTGGATCTAGAATTTGTATTTAATTTCACCACAAGAACCGTTGAAGACATGATGTAATCAACTGATACCAGGGAATGGCCAACACAAAATCTCAAGGCAACTGTAAAATGTCTGAAAAAGGTTTAATCCTTGAACAATGAGCATGGCACAAAAAGTAACTTAGGAAACTTTTGACACAAAAAGTACCAACAACACAAATATGCATTGTAGGAGACATTGAGAGATTCCCCATATAATTGGAAAAGAGACCAACTGGAGGAGTAAGAAACTCTGAATCAGGATAAGGTCAAAATACTAGGACCCAACTATTTATAGACTCAAAACTGGTGCTTTTTTCAAGGAAATGAAAATTGCTTCCATGATGTAAAAAAACATGTGAATGAACTTCCCTTCCCCTCTTTCTTGTAAAGGTTTAATGAGTCCAAGAAATAAAACTCATTACCATCTTCATTTTTGGAAAGCTCGAAGAAAAGACAGAAGAATGCTTGATAAAGCACTGATTTGTGGATTTTACGATCCCTTTTACGAGCCTGAACTAGTACATGGTCGACAGTGTTTTCATAGTTTAGAGAGTTTGAAAACTCTGAAGAAGACTCCAAGGGGGTGCTTTTTCATCCAATTTCATCTCCTAAGGCCAGAAAAGTGTAAAACAAACCACAGAAGAACTCTCTTAGCTTTTGAAGAAGTAAGATGCACCTTTTTCGTATTTAGTCAAGAAGGTCCGAAAAAGGTTAAATTACCACCTACCCAACGCTCCTTCAAAAGCAACATATAGCCTGATTTTTACGAGTGTGAAGGAATTCAATATCACTCGAAAATATCCATTTGATTACGAGAAATGGGGCTTACAACAATAAACTCGATTCTTTATTATTTAGGGTTTAACGAGCATGACAAAGACATAAAGTACACTCAAAATATTTTTCATGTTTAGGTCCAGATCACGAAAAAGAGAAAACTAAGCTCATACCGTGCATTCCTTTTCCGTAAATTTAGTCCCTCAGGTCTAGAAAAGTGATAAACCTATGTCTAAGAATACTTTTCTCAATTCCGAAGAAAATAGAGTGATCCTTTCTTGTATTATTCCACATGGTTCAAGAAATCGATAATCTACCACCAATGTGGATGCCCATTCACGGATTCTTAATGAGCCTGAATGGACAAGTTTACTCGGCAGTCAAGTATATTTTAAGGAGTCAAACCTGGGCCTAAAGAAACTCAATATATTTCCTGTGAAGTTTTAGCGAGTCCATAAAATACAACTCATGTCCTCCTTACTGTTTTTAATGATCTCGAAGGAGAGAAAAAAAAATGCTCTAAATGAGTGTAGATGAGTGTCACAAGCAGGAGAAACTATCTCCAAGCGCAAGGAACAAACCTATGCATAATGCAAGGAACATGAGCAGGATAAAGACACTTGGGGAACGTCTCCTCAAGGTAAAGGGTGTCAAGTTGCAAAGGAAAAATGATACAAGGTTGGGCGATGATGAGAAAAAGTATGAGGGACTATACAATGAGCTAAAAGCATGGAAGCCAACATCAGGCTCATAAGCACGAGGAGGGCACATGCAAATGTAGTTATAGCTAAAAAATAAGACAAGGCTAGTAAACAATTGTGAATCCAACTAAGAATATTGTATGCAAGAAACAACAACATCAAGATCATATTCAAAAGAAAAGATCCAATGTGGGTCACTTTGGCAGAAACACATGTGACATTGCTATCTTCTACAAAACGGAAAGTTAAGACAGAATTGACCGAAGAAGATTCTATATAACCAAGGCTTGAGGGTTTATAATTAGTAAGATCAACCTCAGAAGGAGAGAAAAAATCAACAAGGGAGATAGAGTCTGCAAGAACAAACTCAGTATCATGGGAGTTGAAAAATTCATAAAAAAAAGCATACTCATCAGGATCACTAACTTGTTGTTCAAAGGAAGAGCCAAAAGACTCAACATGACCGACATAAAAGGAAAGGTTAGGCTTACTAGGAAAATCAAGGCACCAACATCCAAAAGAAGGTCATACTATATCAAATAATCTAAGAATACTTCATCCGAAGGAAGGAGATCATTCGAGATAGGACACATGTGTAAACTTTCAAATGGATTGACAGAGTGGAGAGCAGGCTCCATAGTCTGTATACGATGATTCACCTGGTCAACTGCTGGGACCAAGTCCCAAGAAGATAAGCATGAAAACATAGGTTGCTTCTCAGTAGCAATTGAACGCAAAGGACATGAGGCCACATAGCTCACCTATGGCGAGATAGTGTCTATATAAACACTTGGAATCAATAAAGGAAAGACCCAGTCTCTAGTTGGGTCAGGAGACGGATCAAGAAAATCCAACTGATTGATAGTGACAATTTCTTCTCCATGATTAAAGTACATAACACGAAAGAATGTTGACACCACAACTTGCATGGCATAGACATAATCACGTCGAAGGATCATATTGAATTCCTAGGGGTCGTCTATCACCATGAAGTCAATTAAGACGGTCTTCCCACCCAAAGTAACATGCGTTTGAGAGAGAGTTCCCAAGGCTATACAAGTTCTTTTATCAAATACCAGTAACTGATTAGCAGTCAACACAAGGCTGGGAGATCCCATGCCTCGCCAAGCACGAGCAAACGTGATACTAACTGAGGCTCCTTCATCAACAATACATCGAACAATTGTGTGTTGTTCAACTTTGACCTTTATCTGGAAAAGTGCATTAGAAGGAAGGCACAGCTCAACTAGACTATCCCAATCAAAGGAAGCAATCCGAGATCTTGGTGGAGGTTGATCCGAAGTTAGTTCAGTGCCCCCTTGTTCAGTAAGTTCTGAACTGGTAGTGAAGAAAATGTCACTAGCACACACTTTACTCTCCAAAGGAAGAGTGGAATTGATCAACAATGGAATCGATTCAACCACTTTGTGAAAGTCACTCTCTAAAGGGAGAGTGGGATCGACCAAAGATGACATTGGTTCAATCACATTAGGATCACTCTCTGAAAGAAGAGTGGGATCGAACAAATATGATATTGGTTCGACCACTTGATCAACCAAAGGTTGTGTAGGTTTTTGAGAAACTATAGGTTGTTAAGGAGAAGGAAATTCTTGAGTCTTGGACCACACTCTTCGCACCTCTGTGATAGCAGTGCACTGGTGAGTAAGATGATCTCCCTCGCATAGCTGACAAGGGAACTTAAGTTTGCACTTGAAATGAACAATTTTATCAATAGTGTCAACATGACTAGTAGTGGATGACTGTTTTCTCTTAGCATGACCACCGAAGGCTAGGTGCCTGGGTCCAACCTGACTAAGAGAGGCTGGTTGTTGAAAAAATTCAGAATGTTCAAAAATGGGATGACCATGAAACCAAACTCTTCACACCTCTGTGATAGAAGGCCATTTATAAGTAAGGTAGTCTCCCTCACAAAGCTTACAAGGAAACTTGGTCTTGTGTTTTGAACATGAAGTCTTTTCAACAGTGGCAACATGACTCACCATGGTTGACAGATTGTCTTCAGAATGAACCATAGAGGCTGAGAGACAGCCCCCAGCATGACTTGCAGAGGTTAAGAGACTAGGTCCAACATGAATTACATAGGTCATATGGGCACCACCAGCATGAACCATAGAGGCTGAATGGTTAGGATGAAAATTCTTTGCAGTAGTTGAGTGTGTGCCCCCAGCATGAACTTATACAGAGGCTGGGTGAATGGAGCCAACATGAATTGCATAGGTTGGATGGGGAGGTTCAACTTGACAATCAGGGGTTGAATGGGTGCCCTCAGCATGAACAATAGAGGCTAAGTGATTGGATCCAACATGACCTGGAAAGGCTGGAAGGATCCCAACAGCATGATCAACAGAGGCTGGATGGTGAAGATCAACTTGACTTGCAAAGGTTGAGTTCTTAGATCCAACATGACCTGTAGAGGTTGGATAGGTTCCCCCAGCATGAACTGCAAAGTATAGGTGGTGAGGTTCAACTTGACCTGCAGAGGTTGAATAGGTTCCCCCTTTCTTATGTGCCTTCTTCCTATTCCTTCTTCTTTTACTCCTTTTAGACTATCAGTTACTAGTATCAGTACTTTGACCGCATGAGGTAGAAGGAGGAGGATAATCAATTATAAGTGAAGGGGAAGCAGAGTTTTGATGCCCTTGATATAGGGAGCTTACTTGAGAAGCATTAGGAGCATTCAGGATGGTTGGAGTGGAAAACAACCACACTGGTAGCCCTAGGGTGAATCTAGGTATATTCAGGGTGGCCATCAAGGGAACACCAACATTCCACATGAGAGGAATAGTACAAGGAGTTCCCAGCATGGGGATCTCTTGGTTGTTGTTCAAAGGGGTGTTAGACATAGTTTCAAACTAGGAGACACAGTATGAGGTTGACAGGAAACCAAAATTACAAAGCACACACCTAAAGGAAAACTAAGTACAGAGAAACTACACAGCACTCACTAAAAATTCCTAAAGCCAAATAGACAAGCAGGAATAATATATGCTTTAAAAAAGAAAGCTGATAGATAGTTATTTGGAATCCCTATAGATGTTCTTAAACACAAGTGGAGAAATCACCCACCGCCCTCCCACACCTTCTACCAGGGTTACCTTCCAAGCCCGTCCAAGGTAAACCAGAAATAGCCTTCCGGTGTACCTATGTATGAACCGTAGATGTCAAAGAGACTAAAGGCTACCTTAACTATATTGACAATTTGGGGGGATAGTCGCAAGCCTGGTTCATACGCATGGGAAGAGTAGAAAATCCTGGAATCCTGTCTAAGAAAGAATCCCCAGATGGGAAAAACCCTTGGTCTACGCTTTGATAAGGAATGGGAGGAGTATATCCTTAGTCCAAGCCTCCATGCGGCCACGTGCTTGACTCCCATTTGAGAGGAGGTTCCCACATATAATCAATGTAGAAAATGGTTTACCTAGTGATTGGCCAACTACATCTGAATTTAAACACTTGTGGGGAGTTTAAACTCCCTATCCCACAAGTCTAGCCTGAGATAGTTCATGTATGACCCTATAAAATAAAAATTACTAATAATTTTTAAATTATATCGTTTATTTTAAGGGTTTTTTTAGTCAAAGGGTAAATGACATGAAACTTATGTGGTGTTTTGACTCAAAGTTGAAACAAAATGACTAAGCAAAGAGAAATGAAATGCAAAAAGAAAAAATTGTCGTCTTTCTTTTTCAAATAGAAACTTAAAAGCCAGAAAAGAACAATTTTTTTTATTTATTTTTTCAAAAACAATGATATGCCATGCAATCTAGACTAAAAAAATAATCTACATGCATATAAAGCAAGCATGTGTTTCTTTTATTTTTCTTTTATAAATGCAAAAGAAAAACTAGCTACAAACAAAAGTATGCAGATAACAAGAACAAAGAAAAGGGAACTATGCTATAGAACCACCAAACAAACTCTAGAATGCGCTAAAGTCAGTATAAATCCTACTTGGAAGGAAAGCTTGCATAAGAGACAAGTCAACTACTTTGGCATGGTGAAGTTAACCACCAAAAGAACAAGGAAACAAACACCACTAAGGTTCTAAACTCAAACAAAGATCACTAATAGAGGCTGACTAGAAACATAAGCAAAAAATCATACCAAGCAAAGGAGGTGGGGGGAAAGAGCAAAGAATAAACCCTAATGCTATAAAAAGGTTTACCACATAGATAAAGAACAACCAAAAGGGATGACACTAACTCCCTGGAGTCATGCACCTGCAAAGGACCCCCAAAGACTTACCAAACAACCTTCAAACAAAAGAGAAACCACAAAAGAGGAAAAAACATTGCTTAAAGGGGCATACATGAGTTTCACTACTGATAGGTTGCATGTCATACACGGGTTGAAAATACATCAAGTTGTGTGTACAAGAACATGCAGGTTTTATTACTGATAAGTCATGTATCATATGCGAGTTAATAGTATAGAAAGTCACATGTACCAAACCAGACACGTGACTGTCTAGTCTGCAACTCGCGTATGGGTGGAAAAAATCCCAGAAAAGTCAAAACTTCCTTAGGAAGGTAGGGGAGGTGTTCTATTAGACTAATAAGTTGTTCCTAAATAGAAATAAGGACCTAAAACCAATGCAAAACACTAAAAGAAACACAGAGAAATCCTAAACAGACAAGGCTCTCCCCAGCGGAGTTGCCAGTTCTGTTGTAAAGGAAAGATTCCTATGGCTAGGGTTTAAGAGGCCATCAATGTACCGGGGTTGAAAGGTTGATGAAATGGTTATGCAAGAAAATATAATCAATTTTCAGAGATTAGAATGGTTCATACCTTGAGAAATGAAGGTTGATCCAAGCAGCCCTTTAATCCTCTTCTTGCTCCTCTTGCTCCAAGAGACCTGCAAAAGGAATTATACCTTCCTCAAACCAATATGACCACATATAAAGCAATGATAATCAAATAAAAATGAAATAATAATCTGATTAACATCATAATATGATCATAAATAGATATTCAATAACACATTGAACAATGATTTGGGAAGAAGAAGGACATCACATCTTTATTAATCTTGAAAACAAGTACAAGTATACCTTCTCTTCAAGTTCGGCACCTCACNAGAAACTCACCCTCCAAGCTCTGCAACACAAGAGGATGATCACTAGGGCCATGGTGTGGACAAAGAGAGTCTCGATTCCTCCAGCATAATGATGCAAATATTCAAGTCTCCTCTCATGGACCTCCCTACCTCTATTTATATGCTTTATGAAGAGTTAGCGTCAAAGACAAAGTAGTTACAACTAAAGGAGTTAGTTGTATAACTACCCAAACTACCCAAATTACCTGAATTTCAAAATTTATATTTTTTTGACATTTTTTGGAGGCGCACGTGGGTATTATATATAGGCAGTTGCGTACGTACGCGGTTTTCCTTAAGGAAACTCGCATACACATCAAAAAACTCATTTGAAGGGTATTTCTAGGCATTTTTAGACTTTGGTTTCTTTTGGAAAGTTTTAGCTAACACAAATACCTTTCCAACGGTATTGTAATCTATCATTTAAATGTGAGTTGATATTCTAGTGGAAAATGTGTGTTGGATAGATTGATTGTTGATTTCCTTCACAGGACATGTCAAATGTGACTCCAGAACCACATCTCTTGGTGGAATTACCCCAAGAACACACTTTCTAGACATCATTAGCTAATTTAATTGTATCCCCATTTTTATTTCATATGTTATTTTGATATTTTCCATGCCTAGCAAAATAACCACTTGTGTATAGGTCTAGGAATGGATTATTTATTGAATTTATAAATTTAATTTCTAGCCAACACAGTAGTTTTCTGTTTATTAGGACAACTCTTTGCAAGCGGTATGGGCCAATGGACCTGGTGAAAGGAGATTGATAAGGTAAGCGTTCTTGCATTGCCCACATTCTCCCTAGGAATTAATATTTTATATGACTTGCTTGTACCTGTCGTATAATATAACTTTGCTATTTTCATTTCTAGCCTCTTCATAATGCTTCCTATCCAATGGTTGTATAGAAACATAATAATATCAGACTTAATTGTCTTTGTTGTGTTCTTGCTATACCATTCCCTGCTTTTATCACTCTTATGTTCTCTTTGTGCATTGTGCACCTCTATTTTTTAACCACTTTCACTCTATCAGAACTGTTTTCTTTTATCTTTTGGGTCCATTTCTTCATCATTTCTTTCAATTACTATTCAAAATTGTGTTTTATTTTTAATTTTCTACCAAAAGCTTGGAATTTTTTGTTTCTATTTATTTTATACCAAACCAAAATATTGCATGAGAAGCCTTTTTTGGGTGGAAATGGAGGTGCTTTTCATGTCGTCCAAGCTTCTTTCAACCTTCTCATGGGGAAGAGGAGTCTCTAGTTTTAAAACCTAGTAAGAGCAATAATACTTTATACTCCATCTCTGAAGCTACCATTTGTAGTTGTATTACAAGTGTATTATGATAGATTTCTTGGTTTGGCATGGGAAGCTTTGTTGGCGTTGAAATAGAGGTATATTTCCATTCGATAGCATTTGTATTGTAGTAATAATTTTTAGGAATTGCGGTGACATTGCCACCTCGTGGCTCTTTTTTGACAAATATGTAATGTCTAGCTTAGGATTTTCCTATTGAATATTTCTGAAGTGGATCTAGTTATTAAGGATAATATTGGGTTTGAACCATTCAACCCTATATACTCTTTAATCACTAAAGCCCCCATGAGATCCTCAATTGACCCCATCTTCCTAACTTGGATTTGTTAGGCACTAATCATAGCTTTTATGCCATTTTAAATCTTAATTCATCTTTCATTTTCTATTTTATAAGGTCTTAAAATTTCTGTCATTTACATGTATTAAACTCATCCCTAAAACATCAAATCACATGCTTGGTTTTCCCTAGTTTATGGCTCGGAATTACCTTCTGGAAATATGCTCTATAGTGCTGATTAAATCTGGTCTAAAATAGAATTAAAAGGTCCATGAGACTACACATCAATCACAAGAACTTAGTGAAGATCCAAAACCGTGGAAAGGAATGTGCCTTTCCACGGTTTTTTTTTTTTTTTTAAACCTCCAGGTTTTGTCACAATATCGACGAAATTTCCTCATGGGTATTACAAAACTATCAAAACCCCGGGTGGCTTTCCATGAATACCATCTCTATAGCAATGCAGTTTCATGGAACAATTGTCGTTCAACTTGTAGATTTTGTCAATAGAGATTGGTTTTCCACGGTTTTGAGTGGAAGAAATTTCTGTTCAAATTCTAGAATTCGTCGATAGAGAGACAAACATTCGTTGAAACTGTTTCACCGTTTTGCGTGGAACCAAAAATTTTCCCAGCAGGTTTTGGCCATATTTTCATCATTATAGGGACGATACTTTTGTTTATAGAGTGATGAACCCTAGAAAATGAATTTAAAAAAATCAATTTCAAGTCCACCGTATAGAAAACACGTGGCATCTAGTTTTCATCTCTATATCGATGGATTATAAATTTCGTCATTATAGAGATGAAATAAGTGCCACAAAACATTGCAGCCATTATTGTTGCAATGGAGATGACCCAACATGGAAATAGCAATGAAAAACTATCGCAAATTTCATCGATAGAGATTGGTTTTCCACGGTTTTGCGTGGCAGAAATTTCTGTTCAAATTCCAGAATTCATCGATAGAGAGACACACGTTCATCGAAAGTGTTCCATGGTTTTTCGTGGAAACTAGATTTTGTCTGGCAGTTTTTGGTGATATTTTCGTCGTTGTAGGGACAAAAAATTTGTCGATAGAGCGACGAAACGTAGAAAATGAATTCTAAAAAATAAATTTGAAGGCCACCATAGAGAACACATGTGGCGAATAGCATTTGTCTCTATATCAACGGATTATAAATTTCGTCATTAGATCCACGAAATACATGCCACGAAACACTGCAACCATTATTGTCGCAATTAAGACAACAAAACATGGCAATAGCAATGAAAAACCATCGCAATTTTGATATTATTTATTAGTGATACAATATTATAGTATCAATTGTGATTTCTGTGATTTATCCTTCCAAAATATTGTCAATGTAGAAGTTAAAAACCTTAGATATAGGATTTCTAACACTTTTCAGTCGTTGGATCAACTCAGGACTCCACTCTGTTGGTTCTCCACCTTGAAATTTTTTCTTGTATGTCCCAAGATTTAACAACCACTTGTGCAACAAAATGGGAAATTCACTAAAGAAAAACTCATGGATATATGTGTAATGGTGTCACTCAAACCACTCCATCATACTTAGTCGCGATCATTTACCCTCTTCCTGTACAAACTCTAGTGCCTTATAATCAACCCAATCTTGAATATCTGGCTTCGTTGGGTGCCAAAACATAGCCCCACTAGAATGATTCAGGTTTCGGTACTAGAACCACTAGTTGGCATACTTTTAGTCTACCTAAGTTCAGATTCCTTGTTCATCAACAAATACCAATGTATCAGCCCAATATAGAAGGATTGCATCGGTAACACCTGCGATGCAGATGAGGTCTCACCCGATATATCTTATGGGGACTGCCAAAACCGGGTTTCTACAGTTATCTCAGGGATTTGTTCCTTACATTTCTATCAGATCACTCGATCGAGACCTAGAATTATACTTATGTTTTCATTCATTCTCTCAAGGTAACTATCTACTAATCCCTTGCCATAAATCCTAGTAATTAACATAAATCATTAACACATATTTAACCTATTAGATGTGCGACAAGTATATATATAAGATTATTCATAATAGAGATTGTGCGATATATTCAAATCGAATCATTAATGAAAGACATGCATTTGGCATAAAAATTAAAATCAAAGATACAAAAATACAAGATATAATGTGGAAACCCATCCAGAAAAAAACCACAAAGGTTCTCTTCATCTGGCATGAGAACTAGTTTAGCACCTTTGGTTTGAGCACTCAGCTTGCAGACTCTTCTTCATATATTATTCACAACTCATACATTCTCCTCTCCTCTCATGCTCTCCCTCTCTCTCTATATGTATTCTCTTCTTCTTTGAATCATCGAGCTGCAAACAACCTAGATCATTGGTCTAACTAAGAAACTCCCTCTATGATCGATTGCCACCAACACAACTTGGGTTCATGATTTTATAAGCTTTTATGCTTTTATAATTCTTGATTAAACCATCGATTGAATCTCAAATTTCAGTAAACATGATTTCTTTCTATTTTAATCCATTCAATTACATCTAAAAATAAGGACTATCAACCCAAAATACAATCATGCTTTATTAATAAAATCAAGCTTTTCCTCTAACAAACTATTTCCCCAAAATTAGTTGAACTCTAGTTTTTGACTTGATTTATTCTTCTTTTGACGTGGCTCCTTTATTCACAACTGCTTCCTTCACATCTTCTTCTCTTCTTGCAACCAAAATATTCATCTTTTTGAGTAAGAATTATGGCGTAATTCTTCCTAAATTTTCCTACAGCCAACATAGGCCAATTAGTTTGGTCCCTATGGAATGGGATTTGGGGTTCCACAGGCCAATTAATACTTGTTTCAAGCAATTGTTGTTTTTCTTCCATGGTGGGTGTATTTCATCGGACACTGAAGTCTCTATTGATGTCCACTTGATTTCTAGCATCACGGGGTTTCCCAAGGCCGTGGTGGACCCTTTGCAGTTCTTCGTAGGAAAGGAGCAAGACAAACACTTCACTACAAGAATGAAAGATAAGTATAGTCTGAAAAGGGATAAGAGGGGCTTCGAAATAGCCTCTATCAATGACAAAGATATCATGTTTCTAGTGAAGGAACTCTCCATCAAATTTTTAAGAATGATCAGGTTGAATGTATTGTGGAATTTACAGCTACGAAAGAGAAGTGTGTTAAAATCATATCTCAAAACTGGGTGACATTCCTCCTAAACGAGTTGTTAGGTAATGCTATCAATTCCCATGAAAAAGGTAATTCATTTGTGTATTCTTAGTTTTTTATTTTGATTTCCTTTGTTTCATGGGAAAAACCACCAAATTATCAGGGCATGGATGTCAATTTCCCTTTTCGAGCGGCTCCTTATTATAACTTGTGGTTCATTGTCAACCATAAGAGCTAGCTAGACAACAATCTCAAATTTCTTATGCATGCTGAAGGACTGGGCACCGATATAGTAAAATTTTCATGACATGAAGGCTTCCACCGTGGAAAAATATTGAAATTTCTTGATATTTACAGTGGGGACCCAACACATTTTCCTTCCAATGAGGATGAATTTCAAGAAGAAAAGTTAAAAACACAATTTAAGTTGACCAAATAAGACATGGATTCCATTGTTTAGGAATGGATAGAAAAATGGAGACCTCCTATAGAATATTATCAACTCTTTGTTGAGGAAGAACCTTGACAAGAAGGTACGTATAGCACATAGAAAGATGAAGGCATCCTTCCCATCTCACACCCCAACAATAACCGAGAGTCAAATGCCACCCCGACAAAATCAGATTTGGGGACCAAACGAAAGGCTGCTGGGCTGGAGAGGAGAGAGAAGAGGAAGCAAAAAGTTTTCAAATACACCACTATGTGAGGGTTAACATATGATGAGTCAAACAAGATGTTCGATAGGATGGTCAGAATTGTAGAAGAAAACTAAAAGCTGGATAATGACTGAAACACCATTTTTCAAGGAAGTCATTGATATCCTACATGTGCTCTTTAAGGTTGTTAAGGAGGTTCATATTGGAATCACTCCATTAGAGAATACTAAGAATCAAGGATTGAGGTAGTTAGAGGCTATGGAATCTTATGATCAACCTGCATAGGTCACCACTTCATCAAAGGATAAGAGAGTGCAGATAGTAACTACAACACTAGATCTAGGAATGTAGAGTTGAATGCCACAGTCCATAATATGAGATATATAAAATTGGACATGAATGTTATCCCAATGTTCGCCTTGTACAATATTCAAAATAAGGATGTAGATGAAGTCAAGACAAGGAGAATTTGGTGTATGGTAAAATGAATTAATTTAAAATTCAAGTATCTTCTTTGGAGACAGAGTCTACAAAACTTCAACTATAGAAAGAGAAACTATAGAAAGACAAGAAAAGATTAGAAAATGCCATTGAATCTTCCTATCGCGAAGTACCAATAGGGAAAATTATGCTGGACATGGTCCCAAAGACCAATATACTACATTTAAGGGAAGCCGTTACTAGATTTTGACCGAAAAATCAAGAACTAGAAGCTAGGCTAGTTTCTAGTACCCCTCCTGAATTTGTTGAGGAATGGAAAAAGGAGGTCTAGGAGGTTGTTCAAAATATTAAACGCGATGATTCCTACCAGTTGTACAAAATCGCATGATACTCATGTGATGCGATGAGATGTGATAGTAGTGATTATTTCTTGATATTTTATGCTCATGATGATGTGACGATATGTGGTGCTAACAATGATGCGATGATATCTAATGATCATGTTGATGTGTGGAGATGCAAACATTGTGATGATGTGACGAGATGTGATGCTCGTGATGATGTGATAAGATATGGTGCTCATGATGATGCGACGAGATGTGATGCTCGTTATGATATATTGATGATATGTGATGGGCATGATGATATGATGAAATGTGATGCGCATGATGATGTGATGAGATGTGATTCTCTTGATGATGTGTTGAGATGTGATGCTTGTGATGTTGTGTTTACATGTGATGCTAGTGTTTATGTGTCGAGATGCAATTCTCGCGACGATGTGCCGATATGAGATTCTCATGATGATGTGTTGAGATGAAATGCTCGAGATGGGATTCTCATTATGATGTGTCGCAATGAAATGCTCGTGATTTTTTTCTTGTGATAGGATGCTCGATGTAATAATCCAAAAATTCATAAAATTTAAAATTTTAAGTGTAACATAAAATATTAAGGAAGTCATTGCCAACGAACGAATAACTGTTAGTGGTTATTCAAATAGTAATAATTAACAGAGAGCATTTCTTTTCTTTAGTTCTATATAAAATATTAGTTTATCTTAAAGTACTATGTTAGTAATTTTAAACACAACAATTTATGTTTTTCAGAAGGTGAGAAAGGAAACTGCATCTTAAACCGATGCTAAGTGTGTTATTACTTTTATTTTTCAAATAGGGAAGACCCTTAGATGAAAATCAGGATTACTTAGCTTACAACTAATGCAGTGGAATGTTGGTTCCTTTACAGGCTCTAATCATGTAAGCAATTTGTTCTAGTAAAAATTCCAGGTCAAGAATGGTAGTCCACTAGCATAGGATAACATGCTAGTTAAAAAAAATGCATGTTTGCAGCTTTACCTTGTAAGAGGTATTGTTGGTATTTCTAAAGTTCTCAAATTGCATAAAAGATGGTAAAACAAAATTGTGAAGGATGGGTTAAGTGCAGTTAAATTTATTACTACCGTACTTGTTCCAAAAGTCTTCTTCTTCTATTTTTAATTATAAACTTACATCTCATTTTGAGATGGTGTATATTAAGAACAATTCTACTTCTGTCAAAGTGTAAAATAGTGGCCTAAGAACACTATAAAAGAGAAGGTGTGTTAAACATTTTTACGGCCAATACTATATACCTATCATTAGTATTTGGTATAGAGTACTTATTACATTTGAATTAGTTCTTTCTAATGTTAATCATTCTAAGTTAAGATTCTTTTTAACCAAATATTTATACTTGTTTCTCATATGTTTAGAAAACTCCTTGTATAGAGTTTTATTTTCTTAACAAGGCATGTATTTGATATTTTAAACTCGATTTAGATTAACACCTACTTAGAGATCTTAAAATTAAGTTCTTTTATATAATGTGAATTCTCTTTTTCCATAGATGATTACTATTCCCAAAAGCATCATCATATAACAATGTAGAGAACACGATTATTTTAAGGTTATGTATAATTCTCTATTGAAAAAGGGATACCTTTCCAAATATAAAGTCTAGGGTTATAAAGAACAAGAAGATACATAAGGATTAAAATACTATACAATGATTTTTATTATGGTTTTGACTTGAATCAACAATGATTATGAAGGTTATTGTTGGAGACATTTAACACCTTACACACTCATTTTGGTCAATTTGGCCTAGTTACACCACTATCATAAGTACTATTTTCTTAATTAACATCAGTGGAGCATTAAATTTCATCATCTATATCACATCCATGCCTACCTTCAGTCAAGGAGGCTAACTTAGCCTTGTCCTACATTCGGGGAGGCTAACCAGAGCACTCTAGGGGTGGTCTGAGTGATACTAATGCACCTAATTGCTAATTGATTGTTACAATCAGTTAAATAGGGTAGTGAAGGCACATCCCTTCATTAAATCGATTACTTAATTGTTATTTAATGACCTGGAGTCAACACGGGTGCCTCCAACCACTTCTGATGTTCAGTTACACTTCAGTTAGCCTCATCAGGGTTCATTGGAGTCATTGAAGTGCTACCACTTGATGGTTGGCTTGTTGTGACATGTGACTGATCTCTTTTAGTTGATACTCAGTCATTTATTGCACTCCAACTTCAGTTAGGGCTCAATTGAGTCAATTAGGGTTTTGATCAGTGGTTAACTTGAGTGTTGACTGTGGCTTACATTCAATTAAGCTAGACTCACTCATTCAATTTGAATGACCTCCTTAGGAATTCAAATTGCTTCTCATTCATGCTTGTAGCATGACATTGTAATGTGATTTCTCATTCTTTGTGTGAATATACAGAGCGGCTACTCATTTTGTAGAACAATTACACCATTTTCATGCCTTATTGTTATTAATGTTTGATGAGACTTGTGTTTAGTCCCTAGATTACTGTGACAAATTAATATCGTATCAGAGCTCATAGCGAAATCAAGCTCTATCTCTCAAAATAAAGCTTTTTGACAGATTCCTGCATGAAAATTGAGCAATAGCTCAAAAATCCAGGACTGCACCAAAAGCCAAGGCTTACCACTTAATACCCCAAGTAAAGAACTTGTTGATCAAGCTTTCTTGATTGACTATGCTGGGTGTGATGAAAGCCTAAAATGTGCAGGCAGTATGCCCTTACATTTCCCTTTCTGTTGTGGTTTTCAGGTTTTCTATAGGTGAAGCATTTGCTCCAGCAGATCTAGATGGCCTCCTCAGTAGATATTTTGACTCCATACAATTTCCACTCATGGAAAGGTGACATGGAGATTCAGATGCTCTCTAGAGGACTCTATAGAGTCGCCATGGACACTAAATATGAGCCTGGTTCTACCATAGAAAAATCAAGATTCTTGAACAAGAAGGATGAGCATTCGGTTTCTTGTGCCTCTCTATTTCCTAGGATCTTCTTTTTCATCTTGTGGGATTGAATATTCCAAAAGAAATATGGGACAAATTGGAAACTCTATATGGAAAACAAGATGACTTAAGAGTTTACCAGCTTGAAAATGGATTTATGTCTCTCCAACCCTCCAATTTTGAGACTTTGAATGAATTTTTCACAAAGTTCAAGAACATTGTTTTACTCTTGAAGCAATGCAAAGTGGAGAAGGTAGATGATCAGCTCATCCTTTCCATACTCTCCAAACTTGGGGCTGATTCATCAGGTTTTTTTTTACATTCTGTGTGGGGAAGATCACAACCCCTGGATGGAACATGCCTACACTCAATGCCTTCATTGATTCCCTAAAAAGTGAACATGACAAGCTTGTCCATATGGGGATCATCAGATCTTCCCGTGATCAAGCCCTCTGTCAAAACCCAAAATTTCGAAAAATTTAAAACTTTTTATAATATAGTATATAAACACATTAAATGCAATAATTAATGGTTTGATTAGTTTATGCTAAAGAATTGCAACTGAATGATCTTTATTTGTACTTAAATTATATAATAATTTTCTTGTCAGTTACTGATTGTTTTCTGTTGGTAACCGCAAGGGGAATTGCTATGACAGATTGGGCTTACTTAGCTACTTCAGCTAACGCAACAGTTTTTCTTTCTCTTACAGATTTACAGGTAAGGTTCGGGTCATTGCTAACAAAAATTTTCAAGTATTAAAATAGTAAATTACTATACCACAATCGTTCAGTAAAATATAAATGTACGCTAGCCAGTAATAACAAGCCTCACAGGTATTGCTTTTCCTGTACTTCTTTCCAGAATTTTAAATGATAGAATAGTTCAGAAATACTAAAGAAATAGATAGCTAAATCCATTTATACTAACTACATTAAGTATCCTTATGGAATGCTGAATCATCAATGAGTTTACAGTAGTGCATTCATACTATTTAATGTCTAGCATAAAGCTTATATCTGGATTTTCAAGTTTGATC
>LPNX010051780.1:156364-167518 GCA_001517045.1 Pseudotsuga menziesii
TATCATATAGTATCATAATCTCTTTTACTATGAACTCCCAGGTTTAATAAACAACAAGAGAAAGTAGCTTTCATAAGTTCCTAGGCTAACTATCATTTATTATTTCTTGTAATTCTTTGCACATGAAAGTAGTTACAAGTATACCATTCATCATACAACTTAAGACTAATATGATGTTCTTATAAATTCTACCATTGTTCTTGATTTGTATTTGATAAGACTTAATAAACATAAGCAATCACAGTTCTAAGAGTTAATAAAGGACAAAGCGATCTTATAAGTAAAATAAGTTTATGGAGTTATAACAAACCTTTAATTTGTTCAAGATCTCTCTCTAGAAACTACCATAAATAAACAATACTTGTCATTAGAGAGGTAATGCTATTCTTATTGTTTTGATGGTAGATTAGGGTAGTAGATTATAAGGCTTTAAATCTTATAAACCATGTTAACTTAACTTCATACCAAATTTCCCTATAGTCTTTATAATACTAAGTTCGTATTGCTATGTCATTTTTGCAAAGACTTACCCTCAAACAAAGTCTATAATGTATGGTTTACAATATAAACACCAAGCTAGGGTTATTAATACAATGCAATTACATTATAGGCACAATATAGTTTAAGGTTTACAATGCATTATTTACATGTTATAATCTAACATTACATCGAATATAATGTAATGCAGGTAAAGTTGAGGGTTACGATCTTATGGAAGTCTCTATGCTATGATTTGTTTGGAAATTAAAATGATTGTTGAAACATTAACATTCGACCCACTCATGAGCAATTATTAAAACGCTGTCGTGGTCGTTTTCCTGCCATGCACTGGGATTTTAAATGGTTGACTCGACCTTCTCTTTCATTAGTCTTTTCCTCACCTTCGAGCTTGAAGCTCTGTAAAACCTCCTGGTTCATTCCTGGTCAATTCTTGCCCTACTGCCATTGAATTAAGTTCCCATCCATTGCGCTCCTTTGCAACTCTGTGTTGGAGGAAAATAGCTTGGTTGTTGATAGTCTTCTAGTTGTTGATGGGATTTGGTTATACCTTTGGACTCCATTTGTCTGTTCTGTCACAGCGTGTATGCTACCTTCGACTTCCTTCTGTTTGTGCTTTTCTTTGGAAAGAAACCCTTAGGTTTCGCCAGCTTGTCCTCTGCAGAACTAGGGAAGGGTTTTTGTTACCCAGCTCTTGGTAAATGACTAATTCACGGTGGCCGCTCATCTTCCAAACTCACAGGTGCGTTCATCTTTTCTCTTTCATTTCTTTTTCAAAATAAACAAGTATTTGAATCGCTGTCATTTTAAATAGGGCTTAATAATAATTTGACCTTGCTGTAGGTCGACCTTCCTCCACGGCATGGAAGATAACAGATTTGACTCAGGGTTCTCCGGTAAGCCCGGTTCCATCCATGGCGGTTCCTTCTTGCAGGTTCTAGGGTTGTTTACAAGTTTGTTTTTAGTTGACGAAACCTGGGGTCGCCCTGGTTCATTTTTAATGTGTCTACTTGTTCCTTTTTAAAGGATTTACTTCTTTATTAGGCAGAGATGTTTCTCTGCAATCATGTCGCAGTTCTGCCTCTTTTGAAGGCTCTTTGTAAGAGCAATGTTTTTGTGAATACAAAGTATAGGCTGTAAATATATTTTAAATAAAAAGGAAAGGCTGCCGTGAGGTGCCACGGTGTAAACTCTATTTTGAAACCTTTTTCTTTGTGTTTGTCAGGGTTTTACCCTGGATTTGCAGCACTGTTCCTACGCTTCCCCTTTTTCATTAATAATATAACACTGCCAGTTTTTTTTTTTATCTATTACTATATTACTTTGAGTTTTTAGGTTGTGTAACGTGTTTGGTTATTTACAGGCTTAAGACAGCCATACATGGTTTATTTATTCACGGCCATGATTCGTTTGTTGATATATTATTTATTTACAGTTTATTTATAAACTGATATTCTAGGGTTTTATCCCTAACTTGTATATTTAGAATAGACTTAAATTTTTCTTTACTTTACTCTATNTAAACACTACATCTGATCTTATTGTATATACTCTAAAACTGATATCTTGTATAATAGTTATAGTAAGCATTATAAATAAAGTGTGATATGTGGAATAGAAGAAAAAGAATAGATAAAAGAACTATACATGATATCACAGTTCTAGTTAGCTTGTTTGCAAGTTGAAATAACTTATCATTGCCTACTTCCTTTAATGTTTTGTAAAAACGAGTAATAATACGTTTAAAATCTAAAAAACAGAGTAATAATAGTTATGTATCTTGTTCTTGTTTTTGAATTAATTTCTAAAGTAAAAGAGAATCAATTGAAAACAGAGAAGAAACTTTTAAAGTAGACAATAAAACTTGATACTAACTTCTACCCTCTATATTGTTCAGTAACTGATTTTGAAATACAAAATACAGTAACTTATCAAATAGTAAAGCACTATTAGTTAATAGATATGACTAGATAGGGAACTTGGTTCAGAAGAGTGTTGCTTCATGAAACCGAGCTACTGTACTGGATTACTATCTGGTGATACCAGATGTGGAAAAACACAGTGATACTAACAAGTTTTAATAATAACATTCCAAGATACTAATTTTACTGATACTAATTAATTACTCGGACATATAAGTTAACATAACATTCATCCATGTATACTCAGTAACATAAGAAACAAATTGCAAAACCTGTTTTAATCTGTGGAAAACAACAGCAATGGGAGGCCGTTCCTCCCTACCAACTCCTGGAGAGCGCTCAAACAGCGTCTTCTCAGGACCCACGAGCTTGCCCTGGTCTCCCTGGCTGTAACTAGGTGCAGCAAAACAGATACTAGTCTTCAAATCAGTATTAACTCAGAACTATCAGTCAGTTCTCTCATCCCAAATAGCTGAGAATAGATCAAGTTACTGCAGCAATCCACTCAATACACTTCCTTACTGTTTTTCCCTCTTTCCTCAATGAAATTCCTGAATCACATTCACCTGAATGAATTCTTTCTGGAATAAAAACTGAGCAGCCTGAGCTCTCTTCATTGGGTACTTTTAAAGATTTCCTAGGTCTTAGTTGGGTTAACTGTCATTTAATGAGCCACCTGCTCACATTCCACTTTCTTGGGGAATCATGACCCCAAATATAGGGAAGTTGCCACCTGCAACTTAGGAAGTGTTTGAGGATGCTGCCACTTGTCTTTTGCCTTTCCACCTAGTTCCATCCACTAGTTTGACCAGTAACCTCTTTTAACAGCTTTCCCATGCTGTTGTCTCCATAATTTATTTATTATTAATAAAATATTCTGAATTACACTCCATAACTGTTGACTCTGCTGAGTCATCAATTCCCTACTTAGGATTAAGTTTAACATAATGTCTCAAAAATATAATAAAACAAATTACATAATTTTACAAAATTGGGGTATGTGACATACACACCCCCTTAAAATGTAACATCGTCGTCGATGTTACTTATTATTCTTCCTCAGGAACCTCTTGGAATAGATGTGGGTATGCTTCCCGCATCTTACTTTCCAGTTCCCAAGTAGCTTCTTCGGGACTAAGGTGCTTCCATTGCACCTTTAGCTGTCCAATTGTGCAGTTCCGCAGAGTAATCTCCCTCCTCCCGAGGATACAATCCATTTCCACCAAAACTTCCCCTTCTGGTTCTACCTGTACAACGTTCCAGTCAATCACATGAGTAGCATCATGTACATACTTTTTCAGAACAGAAATATGAAAAACATTGTGCACTTTTAAATTAGGTGGTAACGCTAACTGATAAGCAACTTGACCAACTCTAGATAAAATTTCAAATGGACCACAGTAACGTGGTGCTAATTTTGCACAACTCCCCAATCTTAGGGATCTCTTCTTTGGTCTTACCTTTATGAACACATGCTCACCTACCTGGAACTCTTTAGGATTTCTTTTTAGATCTGCTTGACTCTTTTGCCGATCCTGGGCAACCTTCAAGTTCTCCTTCACTTGTTTTACAATCTATTCCATTTCTTTTAATAAGTTGGGCCCCAACACTAATCTATCTACTAGATTATTCCAGGAGATAGGAGTGTTACATTTTCATCCATACAGAATTTCAAAAGGGCTAAACTTAGCTGAAGATTGATAACTGTTATTGTATGCAAATTCTGCTAAATGCAAATAATCCTCCCACTTACCAGGCTGATCCTTAACATACATTCTTAACAGATCTTCCAACACTTGGTTAACTCTTTCAGTCTGTCCGTCCGTCTGAGGATGGAAAGAGGTGCTGAAATTCAGAGTAGTGTTTAATCCTTTAAACAAGGACTTCCAGAAATTCCCTGTAAATTTAGGATCCCTGTCTGAAATAATAACCTTAGGCACACCATGCAGCCGAAAAATCTTTTTTAAGAAAATGTCTTCTATATTTGCAGCCTTAAAAGTGGTTTTAACAGGAATAAAATGTGCTGCTTTACTTAATTTATCCACTACCACCATAATTGAATCATTCTGATTTTGATTTCTGGGTAATCCAGTGATGAAATCTAAGCTGATTATTTCCCACTTCCAGTTAGGAATAGGCAAGGGCTGCAATAACCCAGCTGGATGTTGATGTTCTGTCTTTACTTGTTGACAGTCCAAACATCTAGCTATATACTCAACTGCTTCAGATTTCATGTTAGGCCAAAAATAATCTTTTCGCAACATGGTGACAGTTTTCTGGTAGCCTGGATGCCCTGAATAAGGGGTTTTATGCACTTCATCCAGAATCAGCAATTTAATTTTTGACACATTTGGCACATACAGTCTGTCCTTAAATAGTAAAAAGCCATCTTTATTTAAACTATAACCTTTAGTTAAACTTTCTATGGGTTCCTCCTTAGCTATAGCTTGTAACTTTTGATAAATTTCATCCGATTTTATACTTTCAATTAGCTGTTCATTTAAATCAGAATTATAAGTACTGATTGCTGTTGTAAAATTCAATTTTGCATTTATGCTCAAAGCATCAGCTACTTTATTTTCTTTCCCTTTTATATGTTGAATTTCGAAATCGTATTCACTTAGGAAGGCTAGCCATCTGGCTTGCCTTGCATTTAAGTTAGGCTAATCTAAAAGGTATTTCAAACCCTTGTTATTAGTCATTAAAGTAAACTTTCTGCCTATTAAGTGGTGTCGCCACATTTTCAAGGCATGAATAACATCGGCCAGCTCTAAATCGTAAGTGGCATAATTCTTTTCATGGATCTTTAGCTTCCTGGACTCATAGGCAATGACATGCCCATCCTGAGTCAGTACTCCGCCTAGACTGTCATTACAAGCATCTGTGCAAACCAAGAAATCCTTATTGGGATCTTCTATTCTTAAAATTGGCGCAGTTGTTAATAAAGTTTTTAGTTTCTTAAAGATTTCTTCGCACTTTACGTTCCAATCGAATTTCGTGCCTTTCTTTTGCAAGGAAGTGATTGGATTGGCTATCTTTGAAAAACCTTCTATGAATCTCTGGTAATAACCAGTGATTCCCATAAAATACCTAACATCTGTTACGTCTTTTGGTACTGGCCATTCTTCAATTGCCCTGATCTTTTCAGGATCCACAGAGATCCCTTCCTTAGTCACTACGTGACCTAAGTACTGGATTTCATCTCTGAAGAAATCACACTTACTAAATTTTGCGTAGAGCTGTTGCTCTCACAGTTCTTGTAAAACTATCCGTAAATGTTCTTTATGCTCCTCTTCATTTTTAGAGTAGATCAAGATGTCATTGATGAATACGACAACAAACTTGTCTAAATATGTATGCATTATTTTTTTCATTAGACACATAAAGATGGTTGGGGCATCAATAAGCCTGAATGGCATTACGAAAAATTTGTAATGTCCATATCTAGTTCTAAAAGTTGTCTTGAATATGTCCTCTTCTTTAATTCTTACCTGGTGATAGCCTGATCTCAGGTCTATCTTAGAGAACACCATAGCTCTACGCAGCTGATCAAACAGATCGTCTATGCGGGGCAACGGATATCTGTTTTTAATGGTCATTTTATTAAGCTTACGGTAATCTATGCAGAGTCACATAGTTCCGTCTTTCTTTTTAACAAATATTACTGGTGCTCCCCAAGGGGAAACACTAGGACGAATATATTTCTTATCGATTAGTTCCTTTAACTGCTTTTTTAATTCGTTAAGTTCCAGAATATTCATATGGTACAGAGCCTTTGAGCTGGGTACAGCACCTGGTACCAGTTCAATTGTGAAATCCAATTCCCTCCTAGGAGGTAATCCTGGAATTTCCTCCAGAAAAACATCAATAAATTCATTTAACACAGGAATATTTTCTATTTTTATTTTAGCTTTTTCAACATTATTTGCCTCATCTGTAATGATTACAGCATAAGCCTTGCATCCTTTCCTGACTGCTCTTTTGAGCTGTAAGGCAGAAATCTGCCTAACTACGGTCTTCCTAGGAATTCCTTTAACTATTACAGGCTGTTCATTATTATTTACACAGGTAAATGTTTTATCAAAATAGTTTAACACTACCCTATGTTGTTCTAACTAGTCCATACCTATAAGTATGTCATAAGAACCAAGGGGTAGCACATTTAATTTAACAGCAGTTTTTAAACCATTCATATCTAAAACACAATCCTTAACATAACAATTTACCTTCCTTTTTGCCCCTGTGGCGAGTTGAACTAGCCAAGAGTTATCAAACTTTTCAACATTCAAATGACACTTTTCTACTATCTGTGGTGAAATATAACTCAAACTAGCACCTGGATCTATCAAAATAGTTACAGGAGTTTTGTTTACCATACCTTCTACTTCCACCATGGAAGTTTGGTACTCAGCTTGTCGATTTTCCAATGCTGCATTGATCTGGGGCATGGTCCTTGCAAAGTCTCCAACAGTCATTTCATCTTGTATTGTATGAATGTTGTTGTTTGGCTTCCACCGATTTGGGCAAACTGACGCATAATGTGGGCCGTTGCACTCCCAACATTTAACAGGTTCCTTCCTTTCGAAATTTTTAGTAAAATTTCCGTGATTATTAGAAACCTCCTTGCTGCCCTTAAAGTTATTGGAGTTATTTGAAGCACCATTTTTGTTTCCTTGAAAGTTCTTGCCATTAGAATGGTTTCTGTTCTTGCTGTTCTTAAAAATTTTCTGGGGTATATACTCCTTTTTCTTAAATTCAGATTCATTTCCATTCTTTTTAGCCTTCCAATTGGCTATTCCTTCCTTCTTTTTATTCTGTTCAAAACAGAAATTTGCTTTTCGCATAGCTTCTTCCAAAGTTTTGGGATTGTCATATTCTATTCTGTATTTTATATGGTATGGCAGGCAGCTGAGAAACCGTTGTACCTTCGGTTTCTCATCAACTAAATAAGGCACATATCTCAACAGACTTAAAAACTTGCTGTTTAAGTCTTTCATAGTCATGGACCCAAGCTTTAACTCATAAAACTCCTTGGCCCTTTCTTCATAGTACTGTTCAGAAAGGAACTTCTTCTTGAAGTACCTTTTGAAAGTACTCCAATTGACCTCTTTTTCTTTAATCCCTTTAACCCTCTTCAAATCTTGCCACCATATATCTGCCTTCCCTGAAAGGTTATATATGGCCATTTTCGCCTTCAGCTGGTTTGAATAATTATAAATCTGAAAGTATTTTCTCATCCCGGATAACCAGGATTCTGCCTCTTCACCTTTTTCCGTTTCTCCATTGAAAGTTGGGGGTTTTATTTTCTTGAATTCCCCAGAGATCTCTTCGTAATGTCTATACTTCTTCTTTTTCTTATACACCTCTGCTTTGCTACTATCACTGGTAGAATAATAGCTTTGTAGTTCCTTAAGGCCTTCAGATGAGGAACTGCTATCAGATTTAGCTAGTTTCATCTTTTTGGAGGCTTTTTGCTGACTAGCTTCTTCAGATTCGGACCTTCTGTTTCTTCCTTCTGTCTGAAATCTTTCTATCAGAATTTGATTTAACTCCTCTTGAGTTTTCAGAATTCATTCATTATCCTTTTTTACTGACTCTATTTCAGTCTTTAACCCTTTTATGGTCTGCATTAACTCTGAGGAGTGAGCAGTCATCTCCTCAATCACAGGTTCTCTGGACATCTGTCTGATTTCAGTATTTGGAGTTTCCTCCCCAGCATATTCCCCTAAATGCTCCATACCTATTCGTTGGATTCAGAAAAAAATAATTTTCTGTTTTCCACATAAAACAAAACACAAGTTAGTATATTATTTCTACTGTTCTACGGAAAGTAATTGGGCCACATCAATGCCTAGTATTTGAACCATGCTCTGATACCACATGTCAAAACCCAAAATTTCGAAAAATTTAAAACTTTTTATAATATAGTATATAAACACATTAAATGCAATCATTAATGGTTTGATTAGTTTATGCTAAAGAATTGCAACTGAATGATCTTTATTTGTACTTAAATTATATGATAATTTTCTTGTCAGTTACTGATTGTTTTCTGTTGGTAACCGCAAGGGGAATTGCTATGACAGATTGGGCTTACTTAGCTACTTCAGCTAACTCAGCAATTTTTCTTTCTCTTATAGATTTACAGGTAAGGTTCGGGTCGTTGCTAACAAAAATTTTCAAGTATTAAAATAGTAAATTACTATACCACAATCGTTCAGTAAAATATAAATGTACGCTAGCCAGTAATAACAAGCCTCACGGGTATTGCTTTTCCTGTACTTCTTTCCAGAATTTTAAATGATAGAATAGTTCAAAAATACTAAAGAAATAGATAGCTAAATTCATTTATACTAGCGACATTAAGTATCCTTATGGAATGTTGAATCATCAATGAGTTTACAGTAGTGCATTCATACTATTTAATGTCTAGCATAAAGCTTATATCTGGATTTTCAAGTTTGATCTTAAAATCTTTTTACCTATTTGCTATTTGCCAAGTCCTGACAAGTATACAAATTCAGGACATGTTTTACTGCAAAAATCAATTATAAAGAATGAAATAACTAAAGTCCATAAATGCCTTACTTCTAGCAGTTACAGGATTTTCTTCTAACTAAAAGTCTTCACTTAGTAAATTCCAAGAGTGTGGAGTGATGGAAACTATCTTATTTCCACGATTAATAACTGATTGTAATTTCTATGCATACCCTTGGAATTATCATATAGTATCATAATCTCTTTTACTATGAACTCCCAGGTTTAATAAACAACAAGAGAAAGTAGCTTTCATAAGTTCCTAGTCTAGCTATCATTTATTATTTCTTGTAATTCTTTGCACATGAAAGTAGTTACAAGTATACCATTCATCATACAACTTAAGACTAATATGATGTTCTTATAAATTCTACCATTGTTCTTGATTTGTATTTGATAAGACTTAATAAACATAAGCAATCGCAGTTCTAAGAGTTAATAAAGGACAAAGCCATCTTATAAGTAAAAGAAGTTTATGGAGTTATAACAAACCTTTAATTTGTTCAAGATCTCTCTCTAGAAACTACCATAAATAAACAATACTTGTCATTAGAGAGGTAATGTTATTCTTATTGTTTTGATGGTAGATTAGGGTAGTAGATTATAAGGATTTAAATCTTATAAACCATGTTAACTTAACTTCATACCAAATTTCCCTATAGTCTTTATAATACTAAGTTCGTATTGCTATGTCATTTTTGCAAAGACTTACCCTCAAAGGAAGTCTATAATGTATGGTTTACAATATAAACACCAAGCTAGGGTTATTAATACAATGCAATTACATTATAGGCACAATATAGTTTAAGGTTTGCAATGCATTATTTACATGTTATAATCTAACATTACATCGAATATAATGTAATGCAGGTAAAGTCAAGGGTTACAATCTTATGGAAGTCTCCATGCTATGATTTGTTTGGAAATTAAAATGATTGTTGAAACATTAACATTCGACCCACTCATGAGCAATTATTAAAACGCTGTCGTGGTCGTTTTACTGCCATGCACTGGGAGTTTAAATGGTTGACTCGACCTTCTCTTTCATTAGTCTTTTCCTCGCCCTCGGGCTTGAAGCTCTGTAAACCCTCCTGGTTCATTCCCGATTGATTCTTTCCCTACTGCCATTGAATGAAGTTCCCATCCATTGCGCTCCTTTGAGACTCTGTGTTGGAGGAAAATAGCTTGGTTGTTGACAATCTTCTAGTTGTTGATGGGATTTGGTTATACCTTTGGACTCCATTTGTCTGTTCTGTCGCAGCGTGTATGCTACCTTCGACTTCCTTCTATTTGCACTTTTCTTTGGAAAGAAACCCTTAGGTTTCACCAGCTCGTCCTCTGCAGAACTAGGGAAGGGTTTTTGTTACCCAGATCTTGGTAAATGACTAATTCACGGTGGCCGCTCATCTTCCAAACTCACAGGTGCATTCAGCTTTTCTCTTTCATTTCTTTTTCAAAATAAACAAGTATTTGAATCGCTGTCATTTTAAATAGGGTTTAATAATAATTTGACCTTGCTGCAGGTCGACCTTCCTCCACGGCATGGAAGATAACAGATTCGACTCAGGGTTCTCCGGTAAGCCCGGTTCCATCCATGGCGGTTCCTTCTTGCAGGTTCTAGGTCTGTTTAGAAGTTTGTTTTTAGTTGACGAAACCTGGGGTTTCCCTGGTTCATTTTTAATGTGTCTACTTGTTCCTTTTTAAAGGATTTACTTCTTTATTAGGCAGAGATGTTTCTCTACAATCACGTCGCAGTTCTGCCTCTTTTGAAGGCTCTCTATAAGAGCAATGTTTTTGTGAATACAAAGTACAAGCTGTAAATATATTTTAAATAAAAAGGAAAGGCTGCCATGAGGTGCCACGGTGTAAACTCTGTTTCGAAACCTTTTTCTTTGTGTTTGTCAGGGTTTTACCCTGGATTTGCAGTGCTGTTCCTACGCTTCCCCTTTTTCATTAATAATATAACACTACCAGTTTTTTTTTATCTATTACTATATTACTTTGATTTTTTAGGTTGTGTAACGTGTTTGGTTATTTACAGGCTTAAGACAACCATACATGGTTTATTTATTCACGGCCATGAGTCGTTTGTTGATATATTATTTATTTACAGTTTATTTATAAACTGATATTCTAGGGTTTTATCCCTAACTTGTATATTTAGAATAGACTTAAATTTTTCTTTACTTTACTCTAT
>LPNX010051780.1:168725-213892 GCA_001517045.1 Pseudotsuga menziesii
CCCTCCATGTCTCGGGGCCCATAGATCTAAAGAGTAAAGGAAAGCAGCAGAAGAACCCAAAAACTAAATTTGATGCTCCTAAGCCTAGAGTTGAAAACCAACGGCATGATGAGTCTTCTGGCTCAAGGAAGAACAAAAGAAAAGGGCACCATGCCAAGGAAAAAGTCAAGTGTTCATACTGCGGGAAGGGATTCCACCTTGAACATTCCTGCATGAAGAATAATCTTAATGAAGCTACCTCTCTCCTTGAGAGAAATCACATCAATCTTCTGAAAATATTTCAGAGGAGAGATCAGCAAGATCAGGAACCACATCATGAAAGAAGTCATGCCCTCATGGCAAGCACTTCGAAGTCCAAAGCACTCTTGATTGACTCTGGAGCTTCAAACCACATGATGGATGAAAGATACTCCTTTTCATCCTTGGAGACAAGAAAATCCATCCCCATCCACATGGGAGATGACTCCACCATCATTTCAGAAGCACAAGGTACTGTTGATCTTGAAAATGGATTTTTTTCAAATGTTTTGTATGTATTGTCTTTGGCATCAAATCTCCTTAGTTTCTATCAGATGACACATACTGGAGTGCCTAAGAGAGTTTCTTTCAGCCCAAATTGTGTTGAGATAATGGAGCTTGCATCCAAGAAACTCATTGACAAAGGCCTTGCAAACCATCATGCAAAATCCTATGAGTTCTCTCACTTTGTTGCGGATGCAAAGCCCACCGCTCTGCTAACTCATGGAAATGATGTTAGTAGGCTATGGCATGAGATTTTTGGCCATATTAATTTCAAATATTTGTATAAACTACAGAAAAACTCCATGTTTTAATGCCTCCCGGTCATCAAGGAAGCCACGGGAATTTGCAAGCGCTGTGTGATTGGAAAGCACCCTGAGCACATGCATATTGGGGCTTATACATTCTGATATCAGTGGTCCGATGCCTATCACTTCGATGAATGGATCAAGGTACCTTCTTAATTTTATTGATGATTTTTCAAGGTACACATGGGTCTTCTTTCTCAAAAAGTAGTCTGAAGTATGTGAAATTTTTTCTGAATTGAAGGCCTTGATCGAAAATGCCTTTGGGCTTAAGATCAAGACCTTGAGATATTATAATGGAGGTAAGTATGTCAGTAATGATTTTCTACACATATTCTCCAAATTATTATTCAGTTCCAACATTCATTTCCCTACACTCCCTAGCAGAATGGAGTAGTGGAAAGGAAGAATCGTTCTCTCAAAGAGATGACCACCTATATGTTGGAATCAAAGAAGCTTGCTCCAAATTTGTGGGCTGAAGCCACGCATGCTGTAGCATACATTCAAAACAGGGTTCCACACTCATCCGTGAAAGGGAATACCCATTTTGAAGCATAGTTCAGACACAATCCGGATGTGTCGAACCTACGGGTGTTTGGTTCGACTGCATGGGCCTGGATTCCATTTGATAAAAGAAGGGCTTTGCAACCGCAAAGCATAGAATGTCTATTTATTGGGTATCCTGATGAATCTAATTTTTTCAATCTTCTGGATATCAAAACCAAATAGATCATCATCGAGAGAAGTGTCAAGCTTGATGAGCCTCTTCAGGAGGTGGAACTAGTGAAGGAGAAAATTGTTGAATTTCCTTCCTATTCTACTGAATATTTGGATGATGAAATTGGGGGTGATGACCCTGATTTGGATCCTATGATTTTTGATAGCAGTGTGCAGAAATAATTATATTCTGAATCAAAACCTGAAGTGTAAAATCATCTTCCCACATCGGCCCGACAGACACTCTCCTCCGCAGGAGATAACATTGGAAATCTGGATGATCCAAGAAGAACCCGGTCTGATTTATAAAGATAAGGTATTGCACTCTCTTGTCATGATAATTTGATTTCCAAAACTTTCTACTTGATGATTATTTCAGATCCAAAATCATACTACCATGCTTGAAAGGATCCGAGATAGCAAGTTTCCATGGATGAAGAGATGAATTCTCTTCAGAAAAACACTACTTGGGAGCTAGTTTCTCTTCCTCCGGGGAGGAAATTGGTTCAATGCAAGGGGGTGTTTTAGACCAAGGTTGCTGCTGATGAAAGAACCTGAAAATATAAGGTAATTCTATTAGAAAAGGGTTTCTCTCAGGTCCAAGGAGTGGACTACCATGAGACCTTTGCACCGGTTGCAAAAATGGACTCCATCCACCTAGTTTTGGCAATTTCAGCATCTAAGCAGTAGGAAGTGCATCATATGGATGTTAAGTCAGCCTTTCTACATGGATATCTCCATGAGGATATATACATGAATCAGCATGAGGGCTACATCACTGATCCATCTTTGTTTTGCAAGCTAAAGAAGTCACTATACGGGTTAAAATAGGCCCCAAGAGAGTGGTATTCCAAGATGGATGCCTTCCTTCTCTCGCAAAACTTCCAAAGGTGTAAATCAGATCCAAATGTGTATTTAAAGTAGTCTTATGGCCATATAATTATTATTTTTTTATATTTTGATGAATTACTGATCACAGGTAGCACAGCTGCCTCTATTTCAGCCACCAAAACTACTCTCCACAATGCCTCTGAAATGAGTGATTTTGGGCTCCTAAAACAATTTTTGGGGCTCGAAATTGAGAAAAATTATGATGGGATTATGGTAACTCAGTAAAAATACATTTAAAACCTGTTATTAAAGTTTAACATGGCTGAATGTAGGCTTACACCATTCCCTTTCCTTTCAAGGATCAGCCTTGAAGAAGGAAAAAACACACCTCCCATGGACTGCACTATCTATCGACAACTGATTGGTAGCTTCTTGTACTTGACAAATTCTTGGCATGATATCTATTATTCCATGGGTGATGTATCAATATACATGTATCAGCCTCATGATATGCATTGGAAGGAATCCAAGAGGATCCTCCAATATATTTAGGGAACTAGGACCTACGACATTCACTATGTTGCAAATTCTGAGCTAGAGCTGGTTGGATACACAGATTTTGATTGGGAGGGTGATTCTATTGATCAGAATTCTACTTCCAGATATGTATTCATGTTTGGTGGTGGCCCCATTTGCTGGTCTAGCAAAAATAATACTTCCATAGCACTATCTTCAGCAGAGGCCTAGTATCGAGAAGCGGTGAATGCTTGCATCCAAGCAGTTTGGTTGCAAGGCATTCTTTCAGAGTTTGATCTTGGTAGTAATTTGTCCATTGTAATATTTTGTGAAAATCAAAGTTCTATTAATATATCCACAGATATAGTTACCAGGTAGAGGACCAAGCATGTAGAGATCCACATGCACTATATCAGGGAGCTAGTGCATGACAAGACCATCATTCTGCAATATTGCCCAACTGATGTGCAAATTGCAGACATCTTCAACAAGAGATTTTTAGAAAAGAAGTTCACTTACCTCCATTCACTATTGGGGGTCAGTTCATCGAGGTGATTTAGACTACTTTCAGTGTTCAACTTGAGGGGGGGTTTTCCCACTGTTTTTTTCCTCTTTTCCTCACTTAGTTTGTTTTTTTAGCATTGTTTCCATTTCAGCATTGTACAAGGTGACCTATGGCCTTAGTTTCCAGGTCCCTAGAATTTTTATGCATTTATTTTTTCTAACTCCTCTTGAGTATAGCTTAAGGGGGGGTGTTGGAGACATTTACCACCTTGCACACTCATTTTGGTCAATTGGGCCTAGTTACACCACTATACTAAGTATTATTGGCTTAAGTCACATTAGTGGAGCATTAAATGTCATCAACTAGATCACATCCATGCCTACCTTCAGTCAAGAAGGATAACTTAGGATTCTCCTACATTCGGGGAGGATATATGGAGCACTCCGGGGGTGATCTGAGTGATATTAATGCACCTAATTGCTAACTGATGGTTACAATCGGTTAAACAAGGCAGTGAAGATGCCTCCCTTCATTAAATTGATGATTTAATGATTATTTAATGAACTGGAGTCAACAGGGGCACCTCCAACCACTTCTAATGTTCAGTTACACTTCAGTTAACCTCATTGGGGTTCATTGGAGTCATTGAAGCGCTGCCACTTGATGGTTGGCTTGCTGTGACATGTGTCTAATCTCTTTCAGTTGAGACTTAGTCATTTATTGCACTCCGACTTTAGTTAGGGATTAGTTGAGTAAATTAGGGTTTTTATTAGTGGTTAACTTGAGTGTTGACTGTGGCTTACATTCAATTAAGCTAGACTCACTCATTCAATTCGAATGACCTCCTTAGGAATTCGAATTGCTTCTCATTCATGCTTGTAGCATGACATTGTAATGTAATTTCTCATTATTTGTGGTAATATACAAAGCAAATACTCATTTTCCAACACAGTTACACCATTTTCATGTCTTATTATTATTAATCTTTGATGAGACTTGTGTTTAGTCCCTAGATTACTGTGATAGATTAATAGTTATAAACGAGACTCTCAAACTATAGCTCGTTACCCATAACTTGCAAATGATTGGAGGACATGTGAAAGGTGGTTGATGATTAGGTTTGTTGACTTTGTTTATCATAAGAACCTGTCCAAACCCTAAAATCAAGTTGGTAACTAGTTTTCTTGTTGAGGGTGGTCGAGCTATGAGCTCATGGCCACCATGGTTGCTGTCGAACCTCCATTAAAACTGAATGCAGGATTTCATGCCATCATGAGATTGTGTAGAAAGAGAGAGTAGATAACTTGTTGGTAATTGAGAGGTCAGGTTGACAGTATTGAAAGTTGGGGCTGGGTTCACCATCGTTTACTTGACTGTGGGGTTTCTGTCTTACTGTACATGGTGTGTAAATAATTACGGAAAGTATGAGTTGAATCTGGTTTTTATTGCTTTCTTACTTCTCCTAGGTTTATTCTTACCCTAACGTGGCTTCGGACTTTACCCATGAAAACTGCGTATGGTGTTTTATTTCGATAGAGCTCCATTCTGGTTTATGGTTCTATCAAGAAAACTATACTTTTCTCTCTACTTAACTCCACTGTGCATACTCCATTCTGGTAAGAAATTTCAACGGGTTTATTGCTTTTAATTTTTTTTTAATTTATTTAAATCTTTTCAATACTAACCATTGTTTTCATTTGGTCTTGATGTGCAGGATCATCATTGTGGCTCGAAGTATTGACAACTTCAACACCATAGTTTTTGCGAAGGCTTGAAACCGTTAATCCTCAGTTTCACCTGGGGTTTTTCTCTTGCGCCACTATGGGGTGGATTTTTATGGCACTATTGTGTTTTATGGAATGTTGGTTTGGCTGTGTTCTCTAGTTGATTTGTTTGTTCGTTTTATTTTTTGCTTTTAAAACCCTAGTTGTGATTGTAAATAGGAACTCGGGCTCTCTCAACCGATACTTGAGAAAACGGTTTTTGGCCTTATCAGCCACGATGAACTTAAAAGACTAAAATTTGTACATGGGATTTAGCTATGACTCTTACTGTCAGACCTAAGGGTTGTTATAGCGGATTGTAAGGTTTTTATTTAAGTGAAGATTGGATGGTTGTGCTTATAGCAACTCTTGATTTGAGATGGGCTCTCGTAGCTATGAATAGATAGATGTTTTATATTTAATTTTGTGAATTCTATATAACTTGAGAAATAGTTTTTGAATAGGATTTTAAGCCTTTATAGTTAAATGAAAAAGGCCACAGGCCTAACTATGTCTATTTAGTTTGCTTTTAAAATACTTAAGAAATTTTTACAACTTACAGCTGAAACTTGCAGTGTCTTTTTTTTATTTATATTTTTGTCTAATTTTGGTGTATTAGTTATTCTTATTGTTATTGAGTTTTCGATAGTTAGAGTTAATTTGATTATTAAGTAATTTTGTTCCTTAAATAAATATTATGAATTGAAATATTTGGTTAAGAATTATTTTGATAGCAACTAAATTAACAATACTGTATTAAATTTATGGAATAGGATTGAGATTGATATTGTAAAAGGAATTACACTTCTTTTCTGAAATTTTCTGGAATAATATTTGCTAGGTTTTAGTATTTATAATTTTGAATTTTATTCTAATGTGAAAGTATAGATATTTTGCGAACCCTAATTATTTTTAATGGTTTACAGAATTAGTACTTTTGTTTGCAGTAAACCTAGTTATAATTTCTCACGAATGACTAACTAGGTAAATAGTTAACCTAAAAAAATACTGCTTACTAAGTTAAACCTAGTTTAAATATTTTATTGTTCCTCTATTATTTATTTAGGTCTACTTACTAGATTTATAATTTATAACTTTACTAGTTTTACTATGTAAAATATTATACATAATAGTATGTATTATCTTAAACTTATCTTTCTATCTTTAATTAATTAATTTAAATTCTTTGAGTAGATATTACAAATTCAACTAAGTTCTGTAAATAATTTACACAGATCCTATAGAAAGTAATCATTTGCATAAGCATTCAAATTTTATTAAATCTACTTATCTGAAGTAAATATACTTGTTTTACTAGAGTACTTCCTTGCAAGAGGTGTGGAAAAATATAGTTTAGGTAATTTTTCCTATCTATCAATTAACTCAACAATGTTTCTACTGATTTACCCTAATCTAACTAGTTACTAACTTCCACAGCATAAATAACTTTTCCTAATGATACATAACAATAATAAGACAAAACTCTTAAGCTTTTCTAATGCAGTAAATAAAATAATAACTGAACGTAAAGAAGTAGAACGTGTAATATAGATGAGGTGACAACAGCTGAAGGAGGCTTTTAGTCCCAACCAACTCCTAGAGAAGAGCTAGACTGCAAATCCGAGGACCCCCCGAGCTTGTATCCTGGTCCTCCTGGTAGAGTATTGGGTGATAGATGTAGTCTTGAGATCCTCTACAACTCCACTGAGTGTTCAGCATTAACTCAGTCCTGCTTACAGCAGTAAGAACTTTAGCTTTGAATAGATGCACAAGTTCAGTCTTCAGCACTTATCCCATCAAACTTACTTAAGCTAGTCCCCTCCATCGAATTTCACATGTGCACTTCATTCACTCAGAATGATCACAAATCCAGAATGAGCAGCCCTAACTGTCTTCAATGGGAAATTTTATTATCATGCCTAGGTCTTTTGGATCGGTTTTTACTAAAGGAGCCACGTGATCCTGTTCCACTTTCTTGGGGAATCATGACCACACAAATAGGGAAGTTTCCACTTGCAACGACTAGAGGTAGTTTGAGGATGATACCACTTGTCATTATGCTCTAAACCAAGTCTCCTCCACCAAGTGACTAGTAAACACTCATTTAACAGTTCCCCTAAGCTATTGTCTCATCTTTTATTTATTTATTAATAAAATATTATGCAATACATTAAATTATTCTTGACCCCACTTGGTCATTAATTACAAACTTTAACATAAAATATAACATATTTTTTTCTCAAAAACATAAAATTGTTTTGAAAATTAGGGCATGTGACATACACAACCCCTTAATTTATAACGTCCTCCTCGATGTTATTTATTCCTTGTCCTCAGAATTTCCCTAGACTAGAATTGGATATGCATCCCGCATATGACTTACCAATTTCTGGGTGGCTTCTTCTGGACTAAGGTGCTTCCATTGCACTTTCACCTGACCAATGGTGCGATTCCAAAGCGAGATCTACCTCCTTTCGAGGATACAATCCGTTTCCACTAGAAAATCTCCTTCGGGTTCCACCTGCACATCATTACAGTTAATAACATGAGTAGCATCATGTACATATTCTTTTAATATAGAATATGAAAAACATTGTTAACCTTTAAATTTGGCACTAAAGATAATTGATATGCTACCTATCCTATCCTGCATAGTATTTCAAAAGGTCCGCAATACCGGGGTGCTAACTTAGCACAACTAGCTAACCTCAGAGAACTAATTTTTGGTCTCACCTTAATAAAGACATGTTCACGTATCTGGAACTCCTTTGGAGTTCTTTTAAGATATGCTTGACTTTTTTGTCGATCTTGTGCAACTTTCAAGTGACCTTGTACCTGTTTTGCAATTAACTCCATCTCTTTTAATAATTTAGGTCCTAATACTAGCCTGTTAACTATATTACTCCATGAGATGGGGGTATTGCACTTCTTTCCATACAAAATTTCAAAAGGGATTTATCTTGTTGAGGCTTGATATTGATTATTGTAATCAAATTCTACCAGGTGTAAGTAATGTTCCCATTTAGCTAGCTATTATTTTACATACATTCTAAGCAGATCCTCCAACACCTGATTTACTCTTTCAGTATGTCCATCTGTTTGAGGATGAAAAGAGGTACTAAAGTTTAGTGTAGTATTTAATCCTTCAAACAAATACTTCCAGAAGTTTCCCATAAACTTAGGGTCTCTGTATGAAATTATTACTTCCGGTATTCCATGTAATCGAAAAAATTGTTTTAAGAAAATATCAGCAATATTTGCATCTTTATAAGTAGGTTTTAAATGCATAAAATGGGATTCTTTGCTTAATTTATCAACCACTACCATTATTGAGTCATTTAAGTTTTGATTTCTAGGTAGTCCTGTGATAAAATCAAGGCTAATTATCTACCACTTCTAGCTAGGAATAGGTAATGGTTGAAGTAACTCAGCTGGATGATGATGTTCAGTTTTTACCTGTTGACATCAAGGAACTTAGAAATGTATTTTTCCAATTCATTTTTCATGTTTGGCCAAAAATAATCCTTTCTTAGCATACTTATAGTTTTTTGATAACCTGGATGCCCTGAATAAGGAGTTTTATGAATTTCGTTTAAAATCAACAACTTAATATTAGGTACATTATGTACGTATAGTCTATCTTTATATAATAATAATCCTTTTTCATTCAAAATATACCCTGTACTTCAACTTTCAATTAAATTTTCTCTTACCTTTGCTTGTAATTTCTAATAATTTTCATCTTGTTCTATTCCTTCTTCTAGCTGTTCTTCTAAATCTATTTTATAGGTGTTGATTGCTGCTGTAAAATTTAGTTTTGCATTTCTACTTAATGCATCAGCAACCTTATTTTCTTTTCCTTTAATATGTTGGATTTCAAAATCATATTCGCAAAGAAAAGATAGCCATCTAGCTTGCCTAGCATTTAAGTTAGGTTGATCTAACAGATATTTTAACCCTTTATTATCTGTCATTAATATAAACTTTCTTCCGATTAAATGATGACGCCACATTTTTAAGGCATGCATGATAGTAGCCAATTCTAAGTCATAGGTCGCATAATTTTTCTCATGAACCTTTAGCTTCCTAGACTCATAAGCTATGACGTGTCCTTCTTGAGTCAAAACTGCACCTAATCCATCATTGCATGCGTCAGTACATACTATAAAATATTTATTAGGGTCAGGAATTCTTAATATTGGTGCGGTTGTTAATAATGCTTTTAACTTTTTAAAATTGTCTTCACACTTTTGACTCCATTTGAATTTCTTTCCTTTCTTCTGCAAAGAAGTTATGGGATTTGCAATTCTTGAAAACCCTTCGATAAATCTTTGATAATAGCTAGTAATCCCCATGAATGATCGTACGTTGGTTACGTATTTTGGGAGTGGCCATTCTTTGATTGCCTTTATCTTTTCAGGGTCAACAAAAATTAATTCTTTAGTCACTATATGACCCAAATACTGAATTTTATCCTTAAAGAAATCACATTTACTAAATTTTGCATAGAGTTGATGTTCTCGTAACTCTTGCAATACAATTTTTAAATGTTCTTTATGTTCTTCTTTAGACTTTCAATAAATTAATATATCGTTAATGAATACCACCAAAAAATTATCAAGGTATTTATGCATTACATTATTCATCAGACACATAAAAATAGTTGGAGCATTAGTAAGCCCAAATGGCATAATGGAAAACTTGTAATGACCATACAGGGTCCTAAAAGTTGTTTTAAAAATGTCTTCATCCTTGATTCGAACTTGGTGGTAACCAGATCATAAATCAGTTTTCGGTAATACCATTGCTCCACGTAGCTAATAAAACAGATCATCTATGCTGAGTAATGGATATATGTTCTTCATAGTCATTTTATTTAGTTGACGATAATCTATACATAGTCGTAGAGTTTCGTCCTTCTTCTTAAAAAAATAATAGGTGCTCCCTAGGGAGACACATTGTGTCTAACATAATTATTATCAATGAGTTCTTTTAAATACGACTTTAGTTCATTTAATTCCAGTATATTCATCCTATAAGGGGATTTTGAGCTATCCACTGCACCAAGTACCCACTCAATAGTAAAGTGTCACTCCCGCTTCGAAGGAAGTCCCAGAATTTCTTCTGGAAATACATCGGAATACTCCTTGTTGAAATATTGTAACTTTGAAGAATATTCTATATGTATATTTTGTGGTCTGCAATGGTCCTACCAGGAGAACCACTTGTATTATATTGTACCTTGATGCTTCTAATCGGAAGAACTAATAAGAGTCATGAGGTTGTCCCCTCTAATTGTAAAGGTGGGTCATTAGCACCCAAGTGTGGTTACTCGAGCCTACATGTGTAACTCGAGCCTACATGATTAACTCGAGCCTACATGTCAAATGAGTTAATTGAAGTGAACGGATGAATATAAATAGAGGTGTAGCTCTCCTCATTTGTTCACACACTCTCACTTGTGTAGTGCATTAGTGGAGAAGAGAAGAGTAGCTGGAGAAGGAGGAGGATCAAGCTTTGATCTCCTTGTTGGTTTTACCTTTTATCTTTTTGGGGCATTTATATTGAGGAAGCTTTTGCAGGGTTTTTCCCTTTAGGGTTTTCCCAGGATAAATATTTTTTTTCCTTTTGTATGGTTGTGCTTGTCTATATTTCAATGATCCTGTTTATATGCGTTTGTTATGATTCGAAATGAAATACTAATGATCTAGCTTAGCATATGAAAATTTAACATGGTATCAGAGCCACTCTAAAAGAAGGCATTGTGAATCTATAGAATATAAGTACTATTACTTTTTGGTTCTCTCTCCACAATCGATCAGCAAAATAAGGCTAGGCTGACTCTCCATTGAAGGGCGCATCTTTCTGTCGAAGCGGAATTCGATTCCGAGCATTTTCAGTTTTCGGTGGGGGAAATTAGGGCCTCTTGCAGAAGAATAATTTTTGAGTGAGCCCAGCATAGGATTTATGTCCTCATCAAAATAGAAGTTTAGAGACCTAGATCAAGAAATTTGGTTGGGTGAAACTATGGGAAAGTCAAACCCTAGTTTGACCCCGATCTGGAAAAACCCTAAATACTAAAAATGCCAATTTTTGGTACATTCGCTATATCCTGCGATTGGTGAAGAATCAGGAGTTGGAAATTGCAGAGGAAGAAGATAAAATCCTGATTTACACTGTATCCAAAATTTAGCCTCAGATTCACTAGATTCTGGAAGATATGATCCCTGTACGTTAGGGTTCCAACGTCTCCCAGAATTCATCCCTAAACAGGACACCTAACAAGAATTGATGTAGCGTGGGATACAGAGGTCCAAATGGAATTCAAAAAGATTTTCTATAAATATCACTGACTCTAATTTCTATGGTCCGAATTTCAGAACCTGAAGATGAACCAGTGACACATGGCATGCTGTACAACATCACTATTCTGAACAGTCCTGTAACAGGTCACCTTGGGAAAATGATCATAAATCCCAATTGGTGAAACCAATTATAATGAAACCTATGGTGTTGTATCAATTATATGTTATGTTACCTCAGGGAGAAATTTCATACATACATGAGTATTAATTTCATGTATATCATAGAAATAGCAACATGAATTGCTGCAAAAGAAATTGGAAAACTAGGGCTTCCTGTTCCGGAAGCTTCCCTCCACTGTTTTCAGAAAAGGAGTACATTGGACAGATCCATTTAAAGAGATATATATTTCTATCCAATCATATCTTAAATATTCTAAGTTTTGAAAATTATGGTTTCTCTGACAAACCCTAGATCAGCCAGCTCCGGAAGCAGGACGGACACCTCAAATCGGTAGGATCTAAGCTTTTGCTATTTGCATTTGAGGTTCTCATTTCAAAGTGATCTATCACATCAGCTTGATGATAAGCTTGGTGAAGTTGAAAACTTCCAAGAATGGAAGTATTTGATCTCTCTGAAGAAAATGAATTCGACACCTACATGAGTAGAGAGGTTACAGTTCTAGAGGGAGATGAGCCTCAAAGCCTTACACAAGAAGAACTCGATCAAGGCCAAGAAGATAATTGTTGATTCAATCACGGATCAACTTGTACCACAAGTGTCTTCCCTAAAGACACCGAAGATTTTTTATTCCTTGATCAAGCTATTTGAAGATAAGAACATAATTCAGAAGATGGATTTGAGAAAACAGTTGAAGAATGTGAGGATTCAGAATGAAGAACAACTTGAAACGGTAGAAGAAGAAGTATGCAAAAGTGGTGATAGCCACCTTGAATGGCCTCCCAGGACCATGGGATTCATTCATGTGAAGAATTTATACCAGAAGTAAGTGATTACTTTCAGCTCGACTAATAAGAAGAGAAGAAGAAGATGGGAGCAATTGAAGATCAAGCTCTCACCATTCAAAGAAGATCCCTGAAGTGATGAAGAATATGAAAAACTCAATTATTGAAGAACCTCTTATTCATCTTATCATTTGGATAATAAATGATGATTTAATGAATGAAGAAGATGATAAAGCAGAATGATAAAGATGGAGTCTACCCACGAAACAAATAAAATATAAGTATTCAATTTCCATTTCATGATATTGTTTTGTTATACATTTGATTGTATTCAGTTGATGTGTTATGCATGATAGATTGTTTACATTAATACTACTAATATGCATGTGATGGGTAAGTATCTCATGGCGCTATACAACTCTCCAGTGCTACTTATCAAACCTCTTTGCTGACATATTGGATTAGTGCAAAATCTCAATGATGTCATGGTAGAGATGGAAGGCATCTAGAAAGTTTCTGTGAGATATGGATGAATGTTGTATTGGCTAAATAGTTGCATGATGCATAAGAATTTGTCATTATGCATATGTTTTATGAAATAGTTCTAACCATGCAACTGGTGCATTTGAATTGTAGGAAAGGTCCTGTACAACCTCCTACAAGAAAAGAAGGATGAGACTTGTTCCGAAGAACAAGTGATGACAATTCAATAAACATGAATATGAAGCTCCCAGGGTCAGAGACATGATGACGGAAGAAAGAGATTTAGAGAGTGGTAGATCCACCTCAAAGGATGAAGACCACCATGGGTATGAGAGATAACTCAAGATGAAGAAAAGAATGCTATGAAAGAAACTATGATCAAATAATAACAGTTGATCATGGGGAATGATGTATATTATATGATTTAGAGACATAAAGGGAAGTACATAGTATCCTCCATATGGATCTACAAGAACAAGTGTACAAAGAAAGGTTCATCATTTTCCTCAGAAAGAATAGACTATGACATGACATACTCTATTGACCAGTATATATCAAGCATAGAACCACCTGTACAGAATGAAGAAGGAAGATAATACTCCACTTCAGGGGGAGTGACTACAGAAGATATCTGAGTTCAACATGGTATGACATGATGGACAACTTCTTGATGGATCGAGACTTTACCAAGAGTAAAGTGGGTTCCAACCTTCAAAGTTGAATGCAGAAGACTAGGATATCTTGATGATCTAACAAGACAAACTCATGGAAGATGTTATGATGAAAGAATACTAGAATGATGTATGGGATATAGTTCCCAAACCAGAAGAAAAGAGTATTGTATCCTCCAAATGGATATAAAAAATAGAGCATGCAGCTGATGGAAGTATCAAGAAGTATAAAGAAAGATTTGTGGCCAGAGGTTTCTCTTAGAAAGAGGGAATTAATTCTGAAGAGACACTTACTCCAGGAAGCAAGGTACACTTCCTTCAGAACTATCATGGTAGTTTCTTCCATGGTGAAGTAAAGACAAGCCTTCCTTAATGGTATGATTGAGAAAGATTTTTACATCAAATAGTCACAAGGATTTGAAGTTGAAGCCAGATGGAATCACATATGCAAGTTGAAGATGTAAAAATTCAGGCCTGCAGTAGATTAATTTCACTCACAGCAATTAACAATTGATCATGCAAATTATCAACAATGGAGACTGAATATGGAGCTGTAACACAAAATTATATTAACTGAGTGTACAATAGCCAACCCTATAATAACATAGGCTGCTGAATATATAGAATACATGAGCAAATCGAATGCATAAGGAAGCATCCAAATCTAGCATAAAGCAGGCTTACCCAAAATAGGCAAATCCCCCATAGGTGTAAAAAGCTGATCCCAAATATATCAAGGACCCCACGAATTAGCAAGGGCACATGGGCAAGCTAAAGAGTGGTCAAATGGCAGCTCATACATGCTTTTGCATGGAGGAAAGAGTGGAGGATGAAAGGGTAATAAAACAGGTTCACCTCACCTAGTCTAGCTTTCCTTATGTGCTTTAAAAACTAGAAAAGCAGTCAACAAAGCAGAAAAAGCAGAAGGGCGCCTAGGAGGCCAGGAATAAAGAAGATTTGATTCCTAGGACTTTCCCAAGTGCTCCATGAGTCAATAATGGCAAGTTTGACCTCTATGGATAGGGAATTGACAACTTGCACATGGTGGGACTCATGGACTAGGAAAATAAGACAAAATAAATGAAATAATGTCTAAGTGGGTAAATACTATGGGTTGATTATTCTAACAGAAAAAGGCCCTCTATGGCCTGAAGCAAGCTCCCAGAGCTTGGTATGGAAGAATAGATAGTTTCTTGTCAAGCATGGGATTTACCAAGAGTAAAGTTGATCCTAACCTTTATCTCAAGGTTGTAGAAGATGAACTTGTCATCCTGTTATTATATGTGGATGACTGATCCTTGACAGGAAATGAGAAACAGGTCATGGAAAGAAAGAAGAAACTAGTAGAAGAATTTGAGATGAAAGACCTTGGGTTAATGCATTATTTCCTAGGTCTGGAAGTATGGCAAAGTTCAGAAAAATATTTCTCAACCAAGGAAAGTATGTGTTAGAGATATTGAAGAGATTCAATATGTTGGAATGCAAAGTCATGGCCACACCCATGGATTCCAACCTGAAGCTATTACCTGATGACTCATCAAAGTTAGTGGATATGATTCATTATAGGCAGATCATTGGGTCATTGATGTACTTAACAAATACCAGACCAGACATTTGTTTTGTTGTTAACACCTTAAGTCAATATCTTGTTCAACCAAGACGGGTTCACCTAGTAACTGCAAAACATGTGATGAGATATCTTAAAGGAACTATAGACTTTGGTTTATATTATGATGATAGCCATGAGTATAGATTGTATGGCTACATAGATGCAGATTGGGCTAGAAGTATCTCAGACAGGAAAAGCACATTAGGTAGATGCTTTTGGGGTCTGCTATGAGTTCATGGTTTAGTAGGAAACACTCCAATGTTTCTCATAGCATGGCTGAAGCAAGATACATAGCAGATTGCTCTGCTAAGTTGTGAAGCCATATGGCTTCGGAAGCTGATATCAGGTCTCTTTGAACTGAAGATGGATACTACAATGATTCTATGTGATAACCAGAGTTGTGATGACAGAGAACCCTATGTTCCATCGTAACACATAGAAATATGGTATTTCTACATACGAGATAAGATGTAGATGATGATGTTTAAGTATTCCCATACTAAAGATATAGATGATCTTTCATTATTTACATACTATAGATGCAGATGATGGTGATTCTGTATTTCTATACTGAATATAGTGATGATGATGCTTTCAGTATTTCTATACTGAAGATATAGATGATGATGCTTTCAGTATTCACATACTAGAGATACAGATGGTGATAGTTCATTATTCACATACTAAATATGTAGATGATGATGGTTTGGTTGCTGATGTGCTAACGGAGCCATTGTCTCGAGTAAAGTTCGAACACTTTCGAGACAAGCTTGGTGAGGTTCGGAAGAACCTTCCTTGAAAGGGGGAGTAGTGATGTTGCAGTGGGATTGTATCATCTTGGGACATCTGTCCAAAAGTGATCCAGTGACCTCGGTCCTCGAGAATGAAGAGGGATTGTATCATCCTGGGACATCTGTCCAAAAGTGATCCGGTGACCTCGGTCCTCAAGAATGAAGAGGGATTGTATCATCCTGGGACATCTGTCCAAAATAGATCCGGTGACTTCGGTCTTCGTGAATGTGGTGGGATTGCATCATCCTTGAACTTCGGTTCAAAATGTATCCGGAGGTCTTGGCCCCCGTGAATGTGGTAGGATTGCATCATCCCTGAACTTTGGTTCAAAATGTATCTGGAGTTCTCAGTCCCCGTGAAAGTGGTGGATTGCATCATCCCTGAACCTCAGTTCAAAATGTATCCGAAGGTCTCAGCCCCCATGAAAGTGGTGTATTGCATCATCCCTGAACCTCGGTTCAAAATGTATCCAGAGGTATTGGCCCCCATGAAAGTGGTAGGATTGCGTCATCCCTGAACCTCGGTTCAAAATGTATCTGGAGATCTTGGTCCCTGTGAATGTGGTAGGATTGTATCATCCTTGAACTTCGGTTCAGAACGGATGCGGTGACTTCGGTACTTGAGAACATGTGTTGATCCCGTAATTCCTAGAGGAAGGATTTTCTGAGTTCCACATATGTGTTGATCCCGTAATTCCGAAAGGAAGGATCATTGAATTGATCTCGTAATTCCAATAGGAAGGATTGTCTCAGTTCCACAGATGTGTTGATCCCGTAATTCCAATAGGAAGGATTGTCTGAGTTCCACAAATGTGTTGATCCTATAATTCCAAAAGGAAGGATCGTTAGTAACTCCGTAAAGACCTAAATCCCATAATTCTGAAAGGAAGGATCATTAGTAACTCCGTAAAGACCTAAATCCTGTAATTCCGAAAGGAAGGATCGTTGGTAGCTCCGTAAATACTTGATCCCGTAATTCCAACAGGAAGGATTGTCTGAGTTCCACAAATGTGTTGATCCCGTAATTCCAATAGGAAGGATTGTTTGAGTTCCACAAATGTGTTGATCCTGTAATTCCGAAAGGAAGGATCGTTAGCAACTCTGTAAAGACCTAAATCCCGTAATTCTGAAAGGAAGGGTCGTTAGTAACTCGATAAAGACTTGATCCCATAATTCTGAAAGGAAGGATCTTCTGAGCTCCATAGATGTGTTGATCCCATAATTCTGAAAGGATGTATCGTTAGTAACTCCGTAAAGACCTAAATCCCATAATTCCGATAGGAAGGATCGTCTGAGTACCATAGACATGTTGATCCCGTAATTCTGAAAGGAAGGATCATGTTGATGTTTTGATGATGATGATGTTGATGTTTTGATGATATTGATGTTTTGATGATAATGATGTTTTGGTGTTGATGATATTTTCATGATGTTGTTTCTAATCAAAATATCAAAGTATGATGATTATGTTGTTGCTGATCGAAAGGCCAAAGTGCTGAAGATGATGTTGCTGATTGAAAGGCCAAAGTGCTGAAGATGATGTTGCTGATCGAAAGGTCAAAGTGTTGAAGATGATGTTGTTGATTGAAAGGTAAAAGTGTTGAAGATGATGTTGCTGATCGAAAGGCCAAAGTGTTGAAGATGATGTTGCTGATTGAAATGTCAAAGTGCTGAAGATGATGTTTCCGATTGAAAGGTCAAAGTGCTGAAGATGATGTTGCTGATCGAAAGGTCAAAGAATTGAAGATGATGTTGCTGATCGAAAGGTCAAAGTGCTAAAGATGATGTTGCTGATCGAAAGGTCAAAGTGCTGAATATTATGTTACTGATCGAAAGGTCAAATCCCTGAAGATGATGTTGTTGATCGAAAGGTCAAAGTGCTGAAGATGATGTTGCTAATGGAAAGGTCGAAGTGCTAAAGATGATGTTGCTGATAGAAAGGTCAAAGTGCTGAAGATGTTGTTGATCGAAGCAGTCAAAGTATTAATGATGATGAATACTGAATATTGAATATGAAGACTACATAATGTTGAAAAGCTTCCAATGATTTATAGATGTATTACCCTGATGATGTTGATGATGTCCTCTATGTCTCTCCTACTATTGTTGTTGTTGATGTTGTTGTAGAATACCCTTCTCGTTAAGGGGGAGTGTTGAAATATTGTAACTTTGAAGAATATTCTATATGTATCTTTTGTGGTCCTCGATGGTCCTACCGGGAGAACCACTTGTATTATCTTGTACCCCTATGCTTCTAATCGGAAGAACTAATAAGAGTCATGAGGTTGTTCCCTCTAATTGTAAAGGTGGGTCATAGCACCCTAGTGTGGTTACTGGAGCCTACATGTGTAACTCGAGCATACATGATTAACTCGAGCCTACATGCTGGATGAGTTAATTGAAGTGAATGGATGAATATAAATAGAGGTGTAGCTCTCCTCATTTTTTCACACACTCTCACTTGTGTAGCGCATTAGTGGAGAAGAGAAGAGTAGCTGGAGAAGGAGGAGGATCAGGCTTTGATCTCCTTGTTGGTTTTACCTTTTATCTTTTTGGGGCATCTATATTGAGGAATATTTTGCTAGGTTTTTCCCTTTAGGGTTTTCCCAGGATAAACCTTTGTGTTCCTTTTGTATGTTTGTGCTTGTCTATCTTTCAGTGATCCTGTTTATATGCTTTTGTTATGAATTTGAAATGAAATACTAATGATCTAGCTTAGCATATGAAAATTTAACACTCCCTTAGGATCGAAACGTCTTCCAGTTTTAATTTATCTTTGTTATTAGTATTTTCTTCATTAATTATTGTTATAGCAAAGGATTTACAGCCCCTCCAAATAACTCCTTTAAGCTGCAAAGTAGAAATATGTCTTACAGTTGTTTTGCTAGGGATTCCTTTTACATTTATTAGTTCTCCATCGTTACTTATGCAAGTAAATGTTTTATCAAAATAGTTCAGGATTACCCTATGTTGTTCTAGCCAACACATACCAATTAACATATCATATGAACCTAAAGGTAAAACATTAAGCTTAACAGAGGTTTCAAACTGATCCATTTTTACTGTACAATTCCTAACAAAATTAATTACCTTTCTTTTTGCACCAGTAACTAGCTGGACTAACCAAGACTTTGCAAACTTTTCTACTAATAGCTTACATTTTTCTACTAAATCAGGAGAAATATACCTATATCGATTAAAATAGATATAGGTATTTGATTTATCTTACCTTCCACTTCCACCATGGAAGTTTGATAATCCGCTTTCCTGTTCTCCAGTGCTGCATTGATCATGGGCATTGACCTCACTAGATCACCGATAGTCATCTCCTCTTGTATCATGTGTATGTTGCTAACAGTCTTCCTTCAGTTGGGACAAAATGATGCATAATGAGCACCATTACATTCCCAGAATTTTATTGGTTCCTTTCATTCAAATCTCTTGGTATAGTTACTATGATTATTAACAGATTCTTTATTTCTTTGACCATTTGGATTTGTCTGTGAATTACTTTTGTTCCCTTGGAAATTTTTACTAGGAAAATTCCGTGTGTTATTATTCTTAAAATTTGGTTAGGTACAAAACCTTTCTTCTTTTGTTCAAAATTATTAGTTCTTTTTGCCTTCCAGTTTGTCATACTTTCCTTTTTGTGATTCTATTCATAACATAAATTCGCCTTTCTCATTGCTTCTTCTAAAGTTTTTGGATTTTCATACTCAATTATGTCTTTTATATGATAGGGTAAACAGTTGAGAAACCGCTATACCTTAGTCTTCTCATCCACAATATATGTCACATACCTGAGAAGACTTAGAAATTTACTATTTAGTTCTTTCATATTCATTGTTCCCAGTTTTAGTTTGTAAAATTTCTTAGCCCTCTCCTCATAGTACTGTTTAGACAAAAATTTCTTCTTGAAATATTTCTTAAATGTAGTCCAATTAATATTTTTCTCCCTAATGCCTTTTACTCTTTTTAGGTCCTGCCACCAAATATTGGCTTTCCCATTGAGGTTATAAATAGCCATTCTGGCTTTCAGTTGATTAGAGTAGTTGTAATTTTGAAAATATTTCTTCATCCCAGACAGCCATGATTCTTCCTCTTCTCCCTTATCAATTTCACCATTAAAGGTTGGTGTCTTGATTTTATTAATTTCTCCAGAGATTTCTTTGTAAGGTTTAAACTTTCTCATTTTGGTATGATGATTATCTTTTCTACTATCACTGGTATATTGATAATTTGTTTTATGTGGATCACCATAAACCTCACAAGATGAGCTACTTTCGATTTTAAACTGTTTAGTCTTTTTATCTTTATGTTGGTAAGGCATATCTTCAGACTCTGTTCGTTTATCTTTTTCCTCATTTTGAAATATTTCTATCAAAATCTGATTTAGCTCCTCCCGAGCTCTCAGAATTCTCTCATTTTCTTTTTTGACTGTTTCCATCTCTATTCTTAGTTCCTTAACTGTTTGTAATAATTTAGAAGAATTATTATTTATTTCTTCTTATATAGATTCTCTTTTAGAATTACTTCATTCAGTAAATGGGGACTCCTCATCCACATATTCTTCTAATCCTTCCATACCTGCAGTTAACTTAGAAAAATTCTCTGTAGTGTAATTCCAAAAGAAAAGTAAAAATTAGTATACATGTTTAAATCTATTGTTTATTTATGCAAGTTGAGCCACATTCAGGCCTAGTATTTGAACCTTGTGCTCTGATACCCAATGTAATAACCCAAAAATTCATAAAAAATTAAAAATTTTCATGTAACATAAAATATTAAGGAAGTCATTGCCAACGAACCAATAACTATTAGTGGTTATTCAAACAGTAATAATTAACAACGAGCATTTCTTTTCTTTAGTTATGTATAAAATATTAGTTTATCTTAAAGTACTATGTTAGGAATTTTAAACACTATAGTTTATGTTTTTTAGAAGGTGAGAAAGGAAACTGCATCTCAAACCGATGCTAAGTGTGTTATTACTTTTATTTGTCAAGTAGGGAAGAACCTTAGATGAAAATCGGGCTTACTTAGCTTATAGCTAACACAGTGGAATGTTGGTTCTTTTACAGTTTATAAATAGGTAAGCATTTTGTTCCAGTAAAAATTCTAGATCGAGAATGATACTCTACTAGCATAGGATAACATGCTTGTTAAAAAAAATGCGTGTTTGCAGCTTGACCCTATAAGAGGTATTGTTGGTATTTCTAAAGTTATCAAACTGCATAAAATATGGTAAAACAAAACCATGAAGGATGGGTTAAGTGCAGTTAAATTTATTACTACGTACTTGTTCTAAAAGTCTTCTTCTTCTATTTTTAATTATAAACTTACATCTCATTTTGAGATGGTGTATATTAAGAACAGTTCTACTTCTATCAAAGTGTAAACTAGTGGCCTAAGAACACTATAAATGAGAAGGTGTGTTAAACATTTTTAAGGCCAAGACTATATAACTATCATCAGTATTTGGTATATAGTACTTATTGCATTTGAATTAGTTCTTTCTAATGTTAATCATTCTAGTTTAAGATTCTCTTTAACCAAATATTTATACTTGTTTCTCATATGTTTAAAAAACTCCTTGTATAGAGTTTTATTTTCTCAACAAGGCATGTATTTGAGATTTTAAACTTGGTTTAGATTAACACTTACTTAGAGATCTTAAAATTAAGTTCTTTTATATAATGTGAATTCTCTTTTTTCATATATGATTACTATACCCAAAAAACATCATCATATAACAATGTAGAGAACATGATTCTTTTAAGGTTATCTATAATTCTCTATTGAAAAAGGGATACCTTTCCAAATATAAAGTCTAGGTTTATAAAGAACAAGAAGATACACAAGGATTAAAATACTATGCAATGATTTTTATTATGGTTTTGACTTGCATCAACAATGATTATGCAGGTTATAAACTAGACTCTCAAACTATAGCTCGTTACCCATAACTTGCAAATGATTTTGGAGGACACATGGATGGTGGTTGATGATTAGGTTTGTTGACTTTGTTTACCATAAGAACCTGTCCAAACCCTAAAATCGCATTGGTAATTGGTTTTCTTTTCGAGGGTGGTCGAGCTGTGAGATCATGGACACCATGGTCGCTGTCGAACCTCCATTAAAACTACACGCAGGCCTTCATGCCATCACAAGCTTGTGTAGAAGGGGAGAGTAGATAACTTGATGTTAATTGAGAGGTCAGGTTGACAGTATTGAAATTTTGGGCTGGGTTCACCGTCATTTACTTGACTATGGGGTTTTTGGCTTATTGTGCACGGTGTGTAAAGAATTACTGAAAGTATGAGTTGAATCTGGTTTTTATTGCTTTCTTGATTCTCCTGGGTTTATTCTTACCCTAATGTGGCTTGGGACTTTACCCATGAACATTGTGTATGGTTTTTTATGTCGACAGAGCTCCATTTCAGTTCATGGTTCTATCAAGAAAACTGGAGTTGGCTCTCTACTTAACGCCGTTGTGCATATTCCATTCTCATAAGAAATTTAAACAAGTTTATTGCTTTTAAATTTTTTTATTTATTTAAATATTTACAATACTAACCCTTGTTTTCCTGCGGTCTTAATGTGCATGCTCATCACCGTGGCTCGGAGTATTGACAACTTCAACAACAGATTTTTTGTGAAGGCTTGAAACCAATAAGCCTCGGTTTCACCTGGGGTTTTTCTCCTGCACCCCTGTGGGGTGGATTTTTATGGTAGTACTTTGTTTTGTGGAAGGTTGGTACGGTCATGTTCTCTAGTTTATCTATTTATTCTTTTTATTTTCTATTTTTAAAACCCTAGTGGTGATTGTAAAGAGGAACTCGGGCTCTCTCAACCGAGACTTGAGAAAAAACGTTTTGGCCTTATCAGCCACAATGAACTTAAAAGAGTAAAATTTCTACACGGGCTTTATCTATGACTCTTATTGTCAGACTTAAGGGTTGTTAGAGTAAATTGTAATGTTTTTATTTAAGTGAATATTGGATGGTTGTTCTTATAGCAACTCTTGATTTGAGATGGGCTCTCGTAGCCATGAACAGATAGATGTTTTAAATTTAATTTTGTGAATTCTGTATAACTTGAGAAATAGTTTCTGAACAGGATTTTAAGCCTTTATAGTTAAATGAAAAAGGCCGCGGGCCTAACTACATCTGTTTAGTTTTCTTTTAAAATAATTAAGAAATTTTTACAGCTTACAACTGGAACTTACAATGTCTTCTTTTGATTTATATTTATGTATAATTTTGGTGTATTAGTTATTCTTATTGTTATTCAACTTTCGATAGTTAGAGTTAATTTGATCACTAAGGAATTTTGTTCCTCAAATAAAGATTATGAATTGAAATCTTTGGTTAAGAATTATTTTGATAGCAACTAAATTAACAATACTGTATTAAATTTATGGAAATAGTACTGAGATTGATATTGTAAAAGGAATTACACTTCTTTTCTCAAATTTTCAGGAATAATCTTTGCTAGGTTTTAGTATTTATAATTTTGAATTTTATTCTAATGTGAAAGTACAGATATTTTCTAAACCCTAATTATTTTTAATGGTTGACATAATTAGTACTTTTCTTTTCAGTAAACCTAGTTATAATTTCTCACGAATGACTAACTAGGTAAATAGTCAACCTAAAAAAATATTGCTTACTAAGTTAAACCTAGTTTAAATATTTTATTGTTGCTATATTATTTATTTAGGTCTACTTACTAGACTTATAATTTATAACTTTACTAGTTTTACTGTGTAAAATTTTATACATAATAGTATGTATTATCTTAAACATATTCTTCTATCTTTAATTAGTTAATTTAAATGCTTTGAGTAGATATTACAAATGCAGTGAAGTTTTGTAAATAATTTACGCAGATCCTATAGAAAGTAATCATTTGCATATGCATTCAAATTTTATTAAATCTACTTATCTGAAGTAAATATACCTGATGTACTAGAGTACATCCTTGCAAGAGGTGTGGAAAAACACAGTTTAGGTAATTTATCCTATCTATCAATTAACTCAGCAATGTTTCTACTTATTTACCCTAATCTAACTAGTTACTAACTTCCATAGCATAAATAACTTTTCCTAATTATCCCTAAGAGTAATAAGAAAAAACTCTTAAACTTTTATAATGCAGTAAATAAAATAATAACTGAACTTAAACAAGTAGAACTTTTAATATAGATGAGGTGGCAACAACTTAAGGAGGCTGCTCCTCCCAACCAAGTCCTGGAGAAGACTCTAGAATGCAAATCCCAGGACCCCCGAGCTTGTCTCCTGGTCCTCCTGGTAGAGTACTGGGTGAGAGATGTAGTCTTGAGATCCTCTGCAACTCCACTAAGTGTTTAGCAGTAACTCAGTCCTTCTTACAGCAGTAAGAACTTCAACTTCGAATTTTTGCACAAGTTCAGTCTTCAACACTTATCCCCTCTAACTTACTTTAGCTAGTCCCCTCCATCGAATTTCACATGTGCACTTCATTCACTCAGAATGATCACAAATCCAGAATGAACAGCCCCAGTTGTCTTCAATGGAAAGTTTTATTATCATGCCTAGGTATTTTGGGTAAGTTTTTACTTAATGGGCCACCTGCTCCTATTCCGCTTTCTTGGGGAATCATGACCACAAAAATAGGGAAGTTGCCACCTGCAACAGCTAGAAGTAAATTGAGGATGCTGCCACTTGTCAATACGCTATCAACCCAGTATCCTCCAGCAAGTGACCAGTAAACACTCATTTAACAACTCCCCTAACCTGTTGTCTCATCTTTTATTTATTTATTAATAAAATATTCTGCAATACATTAAATTATTCTTGACCCCACTTGGCCATTAATTACAAAATTTAACATAAAATATAACATAATGTTTTCTCAAAACCATAAAATTGTTTTGCAAATTGGGGCATGCGACACTCGAGATGTTATGCTCCATGATGATGATGTTCCACGGATGATGTTGATGTTTATGTAGTTGTGAAAAATTCCTATGATGTATAGACTTACCAGTTAGTTGTGCATATTTATTGTTGCATTATAGAATCCCTTCCCTGTTAAGAGGGAGTGTTGAAGAAATGTAACTACAAAAGATATTCTATTTTTATTATTATAATTATTTCCCCACATGGGATGTTTTTCCTACAATTAGGGATGTCATTTATGTAGTTGGTCAAGTAAAGTATTGAGGTAAAGCCTTGTTGTAAGTCGGGTCCATAGTACCCACAAAAGAATTATCAAAATTTAATTTTTAGTCTCCCATATCAAGTTGGCCTTGATTGGGACACGAATTTAGCGTTCTTGGGTTATTAGGCCTCTTCACTAATCAATATAAATAGGAGAGACACCTACCTAATTTGGACACACTCATAACTCAAGCAAGTTCTCTAAAGAGAGAAGGAGCGGTTCATCTATGAGAGAGGAAGAATTATTTTCTTCTTCTTGGACTCTTAGAAGTCTTATTCTTTGGTTCTCACATTATACTTGGTTGAATTCTATATCGAGGACTTTTTTTGGTGTTTTCTCCCCCACGAGTGTTTCCTAGGATAAATATCTTTGATTTTTTTTGTTGAGCTTGTATTTCTTTCATCGATCCTTTTGCATATGGTTATGATGTTATGATGCTAAATGTTTTAAGATATTTTATAAACATTAAAATATTCACAGTTCAAGGGGGAAGGGCCCCAAAACCTAATTGAGCTTTCTCAATATCAAGTTCCATAAACAAAACGTAAAAAACTAGCATGATCCCTCTACAAGGACCCTTTGGAATTTGAATTGATACTAGGGTTCCATTGAGAATTCATAGAAATCATGGTATTTCTCATGTACTTGAGTATAGTCAAGGGAGGGAAACAAGAGACTCGAACCCTAAAGCTTACACACCATGTAAGAGTATTCAAACCACTACATATAGCATGTATGGGGTATCTTTCACCTTCAATTGGGATATGGGAACCCTGACTATCAGTTCATGAAGAAGTGCAGCTTATCACTGAACATGGAGAGAAGCTACTGACTATCTCTATTATGACTAGAGAAGGAGTTGTGATGGGAGAAGATAAAGTGATTCATATTCAAGATTCAAGGATTCGAGCAATAGTACAATGTCAGATTCCCTTTCATGTGCAGAAAGAGAAGGGGTATTCTTTGAGGAATGGAATGAATTCATAGGATGGGATAATGGATCGTCAACTTGGAATGCTCCTCCTGTATTTGATGAAGGACCACTATATGATATGTCGCCTCGGTTCGATCGATCTCTACTAGAGAAATCAACAAGAAAGGTAAGTACTCTGAAGAATTTCTTAAAACATTGTGTGGATTTAGTTAAAGATGAGAATGAGTTGAAAGGGTTTTATAGTATATTAGAAGAACCTAAAGAAGATCCCCGACAAGAAAAATTTGTAAATCACATTCATAGAAGAAGGAATACTGGATGAGAGTTGTGTATCAAAGATCAGATTAGAGATTATGATATGGATTTCATTATATTAGACTTGGTCTTAGATTTTAATATTCTAACAAGAAAACATGGGAAAGTATGGGGAAGACCAAACTAGTGTGGTCCCTACTTCAACTTTGGTTGGCGAATCAGTTAAAGTTTATTCCAATTGGTCGCCTACCAAGAGTCCATATCAGAGTGGAGGGGCTTTGAAATTATGGATATTTTTAAGTGATATAAATTGTTAATGAAAGTAATTGATACCCATCGCTCCTCGGTATTGACTAGGCCATTGAAAATCATACCATCTTCAAGTTCAAGAAGAGGATTATGTCCTTAGAGTACTCATAGATGAGATTAGTTGCACCATTGGATATGTTATAAGGAAAATGTATGTGGAACCTATCCATAAATAATATCATGAGGCCTACCTAGATAATATCTATAGCATATTTATTGTTTGTATCTTGGGTGGTTGAGAGGAATGATTGTTACCCTCTTCACCTAGTTTTAATTCTTATTAGTGTTTCACCCTCCACCCCCATTTGACCACCCTGCTCTCTCTCGACTGCTAGGTTTTGTGGCTTTTAGGGATTCCTGCTCCACAGGTCCTCTCGGCCTTAGCGACCACTCTCATTATGGATCCTCCAAATCTTGAAATCGCCAGTTTCAGTGGCTGCTTTCAAAACATAGTAGCCTCCCTTGCCCCTCCCTTGTTAAGTGCCACCCTTCCGTCCTGTTTTGTAAAACACTCAGAAATTCCATAGGTTAAATTATCCTCAACAACATCAAAGAGAAAAGTAGTCACGCTATTAGAGAAAGGACTCATTGGTTTGTTCACAGGACTATGGTTATCGCCTAGATCAGTGGAAATCTAGCTCAATAAAACTAGACATTGTCATCCAGGGAGAAGTACAACCATTTTTTTGTGGAAAGGGATACTTTGTCCTCATTTTTGAGAAAAAATAAGATTGGGATCTCATCTTCAGGAATGGCCCATACTTCACGGGTCCAAGATGTATGTATCTCAACAAATGGGATCTTTCCTTTGACCCTAAAAAATATATCCCTAAGGCTGTTCCATTTTGGGTCAATATTCCCCACCTCCCCCTTGACTAATGGAATGATGACTATTTTTGGGCAATAGGCAATACCCTGGGAAAATATATTGACAAATCAGAACCAAAATCCCCCATGTTCTCTTGTGCTAGAATATGTGTGGAGGTTGATCTGGAGACAGGTCTTCCAGAATCCATTAATCTATCCATTAAGGAATGGAATCATCTCCAGATAGTTGACTATGAGAAGATTCCATTCAAATGCAAATATTGTCATGAATACAGACATTTCTCTAGATCCTGTCCAAAAAAACTAGAAAAACATAACTCTGAAGACGTACAAGAAGAAGGTTGGAACATTGCAAGCAGAAAAAGGAGTGCTAAATATTCATCGCCACCACAACCTCATATCCTACAAAGAATGTAACCATAAACAAGTTTGAATCCCTTACCATTGAAGAGCCTTATATAGAAACTCTAGAGGAAAATGAGGAAGAAATCATCGGTCAAGAACAAGAGATCCCAGTAGAAGAACCATCCCTGCAGAAGATGTGTTGCTAAATAAAACATGCATTGAACCATAAACAATGGATTTATATATCTTGTCAAGACATAACAAGAACTATTTCCGCAAATACAACCTTAGAAATTTACAAGGATGTTTCATCTTTTAGAGAGATTCAGCTCTCATAACTTTCCAAAAACAAAGAGCTTGATCTCTTGAACTCTCCACAAAGTTTGTCCTTATCCACTACTTAATTATCTTTTTCACTATATGTTAGTGTTTTACAAACATCTTCTTCTTTATATAGACAAACTAAAATAACCTCTCTGTGAAGCTACCGACTTGATCATTAAAAACTGTAATAACTATCCACCTAGAAACTTATATTCATAAATTTAATTCCACTTATTTACATAAGAGAGAAGTGAACTCTTTAACCTTTCAGAGATTGACATATCATGAACAACTATAGAATTCGATAGAGTTAGCTAAAAATATAAGAGAATCAACAAGTAATTAATATTTCCAATACTCCCCCTTAGTTATGAGCAGGTGAGGATCTTGAAACAAAATATTGCAAAATGTTTCAGATCTTAAACTTGTTATTTTCATGAAAGACTTCACTCTGCAGAACTTGTGATTCCAGCATAACCTTACAAATACTACAATGTACCTTTTTCCAACGGTTTTGTAAAGACATCTGGAAGTTGATCTTCATACCTACAAAAACTTAAACAAATATCTTTTTTTTTCACCAATTCTCTTATGAAATGAAATCTTATGTCAATGTTCTTGGTTCTCTTATGAAACAAATGGTTCTTAGAGAGTGCAATGGCTGAATTGTTGTCACAGAAAATGGTTGTTGGTTCTTGCTAGTTCTGCGACAGGTATTTTAAAATTGTCTCCATCCATATGGCTTGACATGCAACACCTGTAGCTGCAACATAATCTGATTCTATGGAAGATAGAGTTATAATGGGGTGTTTCTTTGAAGCCCATGACACAACACATGTACCAAAATGAAATGTACACCTAGATGTGCTCTTCTTGTCATCTGTGCTACCTCCATTATCGCTGTCATTATATCCAATGAGATTAAAACTTTCTAAGGTTGAACTTCATTATACCAAAATCCTTTGTGCCACGTATATACCCCATAATCCTTTTACCTACTTCCCAATGGGAGTCTTTTGGTGACTATATGAATATTGATATCAAGGTTAGTCCATACATGATGTCTCAAAGGGTAATTTTTAGGGAGAGAAATTGTTAATTGACTATTTTTTGGGTTTTTTTCAAAAATAAACTCGTTATTTGGTCATTTTTAGTGTCTAATGTCACCTATATTTACATAAAAATATTTTTTCTTTAATCATAATATTCACCAAAATTTACACATTTTAGTTTTAATTTTATGTTTCATATTTAATATTCTCCTACCTATATATACACATGTTTTTTTCAATCCAAAACAATCTCCTAGAATACCATACTTTAATAGTAGAATCCTTACAAAATACCCTGATGTTTGGTATTGTTTTTGTTAAATACATAAGGCTACCAACAAGCATTTTAGACAGTGTAGGATCTAAACTTGATCCATCATCATCCTTGCTCAATTTTAAACCTGTTATTATTAGTGTCGGGGTTGTACTTCAATTGGACATGTTAAATCTTTTCAAAACGGCACTTGCATAGTTGGACTATGACATAAATATACCACTTTCAGAGTGATGGAATTCAATGCCCAGGAAACATTTCATTAGCCCAAAATCAATCATTTCAAATTCACTTTCCATGACTTATTTAAAGTCTTTTATGCCAATGTCAATAGTAAATATTAAATCACCTACATATAGGTATACACTTAACATCTTACCTTTCTCATTAACTTTCGTTTACAACGTTGGTTCACTTTCACTTCTGTGAAATCCATTTTGGGTGATATAGGAATCAATGTGACTATACCAAGCTCTAGGGTCTTGATTCAAACCATACAGAGCCTTTTTCATCCTGTACACTTTGTTCTCTTATAGTGAAACTTCATATCCTTGCGGTTCTTCCACATACTCTTCCTCTTCCACTTATCCATTCAGAAATTTTTCTTTAACATCCATATGATAAACACACAATTTATTTTGTGTAGAAATTGCCAAATCTATTTTTATTGTATCCATGCATGCAACAAGTGCAAAATTTTCATTGAATTCTATGTCGGGTTGTTGTGTGAACCCACTTACGATCATTCTTACCTTGTGCTTATACACAATCCCATCAACATCTTTTGGTCTTTTAAATCCATTTGACACTGATTACATCTTTATATTTTGGTACATCTACTAGCTCCCATGTTTGATTCTTCTCAACGCATTCTATTTCTTCATCCATGTCTTGTGCCCATACTTCATCTTCGACAACTTCCTCAAATGCTGGTGGATCATCTATTTGAGAAAACAATTTGGTGTACTAGATTCATATATTTCATGTAGGCTTATTGCCTTCACTGGATTTGTTTATGTTGAACTTGAAGAACTACTTAATGCAGTCTATTGTCCTCTTGGGGTGCTTGCCGACGTAGCTTGAGTTACGACTTGTGTTGATGTTCCTTGTGATGAACCATATTGTGGTGTCATGTGATTCAACAGTGATGCAAAATTTTGACTTGCATGTGGTATTTGAAAAACTTCCTCTACCATGTCATCATGGTCAACATCTGACACAATCTTGACATTCTTCTCGATGGTTCCATCCCATGATTGATTCTTAACAAATTGAACATCACAACTGATGATCACTTTCTTTGTGAATGGATCATACAACTTGTATGCTTTTGTGTCTTCAAAATAACTAACAAAAATACATTTATTTAATACCCCATATATTACTAATTATTAATTATGTTGGGAAATACTTTGATTATTATTTTATTATTCGTTGACTAGAAAGTCAAGAATAGAACATTTTGTAATAAAAATGTTCCTTATTAAAAAAATATGTTGAAGGAAAACAAAAGTGGAAGTAGCTGTTGAAATATTGTTCACTGACCCACAAGAGGGAAATGACAAGTGGTAGAGACCACTGAGTGAGAACTCGAGATCTAGGAGGCATCATCCCCAAAAATTAGGCATGCACTCCTAGTTGAGTTTCTAAAGAGTAGGAGGCTCATAAATAACCAAGTCCTATAAAAAATACTATTTAATAGTATGTCCATGAGCAGCAGGAAGATAGAATTTGACAGGGATTAACATGTGTTTAATGAAAGAGATGGTGCATTATGATAATTTTCTCTTGTGGTTCAACGAATAGGCTCGGGGTTTTGGAGCAATTAATTTGGTTGTTGTGGGAGTTAGTTGGGAGGGACAACCACTTTTTTTTTCCCATCCTTGGTACCAGGTTCCTACTCTATTTTTCTTATGACTAATTCTAGTTACTATAGGATGTGTATGTGAAATGTTTATGTACAGTTACATCACCAAGCAATAGGGTTATGCATTTATGTAGAACAAATACCCCTCTTTCTCTGATGTATATTAGATCCATACAGTGATATTAATGTAGTGATTAATAGCTCGTTCTTAGCATAAGTTGGTAGAACAGGTTGTTGTGGATATAGTTTCAAATTCGATACTTGAAGAATTTAGAATTCATGATTATGTATATAATGGATTGAATTCTCTGTTCCTTTTTAAAATGTACTGTGTATTCCTACATTTAACTGGGAATTATCTATTCGTATCATTTTTGCTCAACCTAATTATGCTTATTGAATGTGGACTGAATTTGTAATGTTGTTATAGCCTAGATATCTACTATGCGTATGCCACAAATGAAAATTATTTTGATTTTACATAGAGTGAACCTTAAAATTTGGTTCTTTGAATCCCTCATCAAATTAGCACAGTTAGGGCTTGACTATTAAAATTATAAATAAAGAAGAAAGAATCAAAGAAAGGTTAAGCACCAAGGTAATATTTAGTTTTGTTTAGCTTACAGTAATTCAAAACCCCAAATCAAACTAGAAACCATTGAATCTGTAAAGTTAAATGTTGATCCACAAATTTAGAAGATCAATGGTCTAGATCAAATATGAAATGAGATCAATGGTTCACAAAAGTTGCGGAAGACGGATTGCGGAGGTTTAGTTTTGAAAAATTGTAAGGAAACCCACTTTATGCAATCCACAATGTTAAACATCGATCTGCAACAAATTATATCAATAGTTGAGACTGCATCTGCAAGGAAGACAAACAACTGATAATAGTCGCAAAGGTTAAAGGTTTCATTGTCGAATTTGCAAAGAAGTAGATAGACGTTCGATATTGCATCCATCAAGAAGATCAATGGTTGATATTGGTCACGAAGGTTCCCCTATGGAATCCACAAAGAATCAGATCAACGAGGGGACTTAAGCCGCAAGAAAACAATGGTGCTAAAAGTATAAAATATTAAGTGAACGGATTTTGGAGTTTTCACAACCCGTGACCCGCAATCCTCCTTTGCGTAGTGCGGAATGCGGAAGGCAAGAAGTGAAAGATTAACCTCACAAATTTTGGAGTTTTCACAACTCGCAACCCGCAACCCACCTTTGCAGAATGCAGAATGTGGAAGGCAGGAAATGAAACATTAAATTCATATATTTTGGAGTTTACATGACCCACAACCCGCAATCCACATTTGCGGCATGTAGAAGGAGGGAAGTAAAAGATTAAGTTGACATAATTTGGAGTCTCCTCAACCTGCAACCGACAATCCACATTTACGGAATATAGAGAGTCAATGATTAATTTAACGAAATCTCAATTTTCCACAACCCGCAATCCTCATCAAGTCAAGATCGATGATCATGGTTGATTTTGCAAGGAATCAACGGTGCATAAGGTAAGTTATTTATTTAACAAAATTTTGGATTTCGCATTCTGCATTACAGAATGTGGAATCAAAACTACAGAATGGTTCTTGCGAAAGAACGGTAACTTATCTTTTTGAGTTTTTGTTTGAAAATCTATTCTTTTTTGGAAAAGGGTTTCTAATATTTTAAGGAGATGATGATCATTTCATATTGCTAGGGTTATGCTTTAAACTCCCATGGTTATGTATTTTATTAATATGTCTGAAGATAAACGGTTATAGATATTTTTTTATTTTTTGAATTTGAGGTATGTTACATATGGTACCAGAGCCACAAGTTTCAACCTTGTTACCTTTTGGTAACATCGAGCTCCATTGAATCATAGAAAATTTATTCTAACCATTAAAATTTTTGCTTGGATTTTTTAGTATACATACAAGTTGTTCTAAAAAAGACAGAGGCACGGGATTAACCCTGTCACCTCTTAGGGACATCTAGTCTTGTTGAAGCACACTAAATGGAGACCATCTTTGGCTTGATAAGTCCTGGTTAATGTATTGTGGTTGTGTATTCAAAGTGATGGGTTATGATCAATGCATTCTAGTGAATGTACTAACAGGGATGCTCGTATGTTAAGTGATTCATGAAGGGTTATGTCTGGTGGAAATTACATGATTATTATCGGACTGAAACAAATTAAGATCTTATGGATTAATGAGTAGGTATGCATGAGGATCATTGTATGAATAATTGAAATTGATGATTAATGGCTTCTTGAATGAGTTCTAAGAAGAAATATGCTCTAAAATAAGATGAAAAGTGATATGATATATGGCCCTTGTACAAAATTAAGCACATAGATTTGTGGACCAACACACAACTCACAAGATAGATTAGACAATTTTACTCAGAAATTGAAGAATGAAACAGTGTAAAAATGGCTTGCAACTGTGAATGCTTTCATTAATAAAAAATAAATGGATAATTAATTACAATTTAATACACTAGTATTAATAACCAGTCAATTCAAATGCATGAGAGAGGAATTTGAATTGATTCACTCTACCTAACTGCATGGATAATTGGACGTGTCTAAATCATTATCGGAGCTCAACTAGTTATCCCCAATTGCCTCAATCAGTGCACAAGTAAGTTAGAATCAGTTAACTAACCTAAATAAATCTGTTAGGTGAGGAATTGCACCTTCCCTCATGCAATCAATCAATGACTGGCACTAACTGAATGTAACTAGATGTAACTGAATGTAACTGACTCCTAACTAGGCTTAACTAGTCACTAACTGAACTCAATTGAAGATAGTTGGTTCCAACACTCCTAGTCGCTCCTAAATTGTAGGGATTGGTTTAGGAGGCTCCTAAACTGATGCATGGAAGTGAATTCAGTGACAATTAGCCTCAACTAGTGTTCCCCACACTCTATTAAATGGTACATGTGGCCCAATCAGGCCATGTGGACCCAATGATGCTAGTGACTAAATATAGATTGAAAAGACTCCTAATTTAGACATGATTGAAAAAATTGGACAAGGGAGGATTATAATCCTAACACACTCCCTGAATGCTAGCTTGGAAAATTTGTTGTCCCTTGTAACTAAGACAATAGGTCACCCATTACAACTAAATCAAGGTAACTTCTTAATACAAGTTACTAGGGTAAAACCACATGGGAAAAAATCCCCCCCTTTAACTAAGTAGGTAGAATTAGGATTCAAGTTTGAAATACTTGAAAATATGTTTTTGGAAGCTTCACCTCCATGGTGTAGTGAAGCAGCATACATGATTTTCTGTCCAAAAGTATCTTGGGGCTTGGCATGTAGACTTCTTCATCTTCTCCCAAAATGATGATGGAAGGAAGGAGGAATGCAAGATTTTCCTCTTTTTGGATGAAGAGGTGCATGATCCACTTTGTTCTTCTGAGAGAAGTGTAGCTGATTGGGCCTTTCCATGATGCATCTCATAGGGTGTTTGTTGTATCTCTCTGCATGACATAGCACACGGTTATATTTCTAAAAGTTTTGTGTGTCAGATGGATTTTCAGTCATCCTTCTAGCTTCCCGCTTGAGAGTAGGGATTGGATATAGATCTGAATCATCCTGAATCTCAATCTCATATACTGATACAACTAGTTCTGCTTCTGGTTCTAAAATACTAGTGGAAACAATAAAAAAGAGTGGATATAATATTTTTACCTACCCTTTCATGTGGTAGCTGAGAGTGCACTATATCTGAAAATGGCAGGAAGTGTGAGAATTCACATTCCTTGGAGGCATGATTTATGACACCCTTCTCTATGATGTTCCCAGTAGAGATATATGTGATATCCACTGAGTCAGGACCAAATGTCACTCACTTTGGAGGGCCAGTGTGAGTCATATGGTATACATATAACAGATTTGAAGCCAAGGAGGGAACATATAACAAATATTTGAACCACTTCCATGTTCAAGCTTGATAGAACCCTTCCCTTTGGATCGAATTGAATTTCATTACCCATGATAATGCAAGGGCCATCAATATACTGCAAATAAGAGAATGATTCTCTGGATGCAACCATATGATTGGAATCTCCTGAACCAATGAGGAAGGCATGTTTTCTTGAATAACTAGCCTTCAGTGCATGGAAAGTCTCATCATGTTCTTCAGTCTCTTCTCTATAGTCATCCTTCCTTGCGCCATCAGGTATAGTAATGTTATGTTTCTTCAGAAGAAGATCCATTTCATTAATTTTTCTTCTCATATAGGAGGTTTCTGGATGAAAGCCCCTTCTATAGTAACAACAAAGGATCTTTTATTTTCCATTCTTCTTGATTCTCTTTGAACTTGAAGGCTCATCTGACTGCTCTTTCTCCACAAGAGGCTCATTCTTTTGCTTCCCCTTACCATTCATAGTCTTAGGTCCTCCAGCAACCAATGCTTCATCTTTGGAGGATCGGATGATCCCAATTAGGATAAACTTGCCATGCTCCTAGGTGATAGATTCAATGAAGGAATTAAGAGTTGGCATCTTCCAATTTGCTATAGTGAGCTTCCCTGAATGAAAGGTTGATACAAATACTAAGTAGTATGCACCAAGTTTTGAGAGGATAGAAAGGATGAGTTGATCATCCTCCTTCTCAACCTTGCACATATTCAACTGGAAAAAAATGTTCTTGAATTTGGTGAAGAAATCATTCAAAGTTTCAAAGTTCCCTGTGTGAAGAGAAATCAGCTCATTCTCTAGCTGATAGATCCTCAGGTCATCCTTCTTATAAAAAAAGGAAGAAAGCTTATCCCAAAACTCCTTGGGAGTCTTCAATACATTGATGTGGAAGAAAATGTCTCTAGATATTGAGAGGTACATACATACATATGCTTCATCAAGCCTATTCTAGTATTTTTCTTTGTCAACATGATGAACCGGCTCTACCTCTGTCTCCATTGTGAGTATAAAGAGTCTTTTGGAGTGATGCTTCATCTCTGTGTCCTCCTTCCACTAGTGGTATTTGGAAGGATTGAGACTATCCATTGGATAGGCCATTGTGCAACTATAGCGAATGCAGTGAAAGAGGCTAAGCTACTGTAGAGAATGCAATCACTAGTACATATGGGCGGATTTTTCCACGTTAGTTTTCCACGTTTTTTTACTTTCGTGGAAAAATCAAGGGTAAATTATGCATTTTTACAATTCTTTTTAAGGAAACCCCAACTTTTGTCGCTATATCCACGCGAAGGTAATATGGGTGGATTTTTCCACGTTAGTTTTCCACGGTTTTTTTACTTTCGTGGAAAAATCAAGGCTAAATTATGCATTTTTACAATTTGAAGCCCGACTTTCATCGCTATATCCATGAGAAGGTAATATTAAGTTTTATTATTTGGATAAGCCCACGTTTATTTGGCAGTCAAATGCAACAAGCTGGGTCGAAGCTGGGTCGAGGGGTCTTGGAGAGGAGAATATAGCTGGGTTTTCATGGGCAGGAGAGGAGAGTAACAGGGCCATAAGCATGGGCTTGTGATCTGCCATTTATATCTTTTGCGTTCAGGAATCACGGGGATGGTGGCAGGGTATCCAATTGCTGACCCTAGCCCCAGGGAAACAGAGCTCACCCAAAATCTGCCACTCATCGAGGAAACTCCTGTGGGATTCAGAAATTTCAAGGCAAGTCCTGTGGGATTCAGAAATTACGATCAGAGGACAACAAAATATCCATCTTTCAGCTTAATTTGGACAATTTATAAAAAAATGGACAATCTGGATGTTTTATTCTTGTTTTTCGCATAGGTGGAGGGTTTTAGGATTTATTTAGGGTTTATCTATGGGGTTATTGGTATTAAACATAGGAAGCTGCTGAGAATAGTCCACTGGAGAAGGCCAAGGCCATGAAAAGCATAGACATTGAAGAAATCGCTATCCCATTGGACCAAGTTAATTCCAGAGTGCCAACTAACATGTACCTATGCCCTAGCAGTATTGACCTTGAGCATTCCATTGTGTTTTCTGATACTCATTGCCAAGATATCATGGCAGTCCTACTCGAGTGAGTTCAGTTCTAAAAATGTATTCTTGTTAGATTTAATATCCTTGTTTGAGCAGAATGACATTTATTTAACCATTTTTGCACTGGGCTACTTGATACAGTTCGTTCCAGAATGCTGTTAGAATTTGGAAAGTGTTTAAAGACACTGATACGGGTCTCCATGGAGAAACTGGTGCTTATGCAGCTATTGGTTTAGGTATTGCTGACTTCTTATGCATTCCCCTACATCCGGATATGTCTGATTGGTATGGAGCGCAGGTTTTGCTCAATGATGTTGAGATTCTTCATGAATTGGATGAGTGTCATGCACAGGTAATTTCTGTTACTGTGAATTTACCCATTTATTACCACAAACCCATATAATGTGCACCTCCAAGTTTCAATTTTCATTTTTATTAACACAAAATGTATTTAAATAGAGATATTTAATTTGCATTTGTGCATATTCGATTCACCTTTACCCTGGAAATGAACAAGGTTTTAGAGGAATTTTCATTTCACACACAAGAATAGGGTTAGGGTTGGAGCAGATTTAGAGGGGTCAAAGCCTGAGTGTCCATGTGTAGTGCATCTTTACCCTGTTCTTAGATCATGTTTATATAGGTTTTCACCCACAATACTGGGCTAGGGAGTTGTTCGTTTTAATGCCCCTTATCCAACAGACAACAATGGGTGGGTAATTTCCTTTCCCCACACATATTGATAAATTTTTGTTCACCCACTCATGATTTTGTGGGCATTAAACCTCCAAATCTGATGGTGCAGGCAAGGAGGGAAAATAGCACCCGGTGATTAGCGTTTTCGTAAGGAAATTATGTCTATGAAGAAGGGATGGAGGAAATTTGGAGTTGCAGTTGTGGTATTGGTGCTGCTATCCATGCTCGTTCCATTGGTATTCTTGCTCGGACTCTATGGTGGATTTCAGAGAAGTAAGTTCATCTGAACCCATTTCATTTTTTATTTGACTCGATGCCCCCTTCTCACAGACTATTGTGTATGGGGAATCTGGATTTGGAGTACTTTGGCTGGGGCTGGGGCACTTACAGGTTTTTATGAAGCCCATTTGTGGAATTTTTGGTGGGTGTTCTTCATTTTATTCAATCCATTGTAGTCCTGTAGTGATGGATTGTTTTGCTCTTCTACAGGCGAAGCATGCAAAGCTTCAACTCTTTGAAGAGAAGATGATCTTGAGTGTGCCTTTTTTCTCTTGCATCTAGGAACATATATATAAAAAGGTAACTTAGGTAAGAATTTCATGTTTGAAATGCTTTCTCCTACAGCTACTGGGCTGACATCCTTCTCTGTTCCCCCTGTTGTCTGAGACTGAGATGCCCCTTTTCCAACTATGCTTTCACATTCAGTGAGTTTCTTAACTGGAGAAGGAGAATAGAGAGCTTGAGAGCTGTTAGTGTCTGATATAGAGATTTATTAGTGACAGAAACAACATATCTGTGATAAGACTTTCCTCTGTGATACTAGTAACTTGTCAGCTTCTAAGAGATGGGTAGCCTATTATCCTCTGTAGATTGTGAACAATAAACCATAATCAGCACTGTTTTAGAGTTTAACAATTACCAAAGTACCCAAAGTAGTATTTGCATATCTTCACTGGGCATTAGTGCACGGAATTCAAAGTAGTATTTGCATATCTTCACTCGGCATTAGTGCATGGAAGTCACAATGTCTGTACCAGAATCATTATTTAACTCTTTCGACACTCTATTTTTCAACATTGATTTTGTTTTTGTAAAATACCAACAATTGAAATGAAGACACATAGGAAATTATGATATATAAAAAAAGAGATGAACCAATATTTTAAGTTCAAGAAATATTTATCTGTAATGCCAGAACTACTATTGAAATTACTTATATTGAACTCCCTATTTGGCCCAGATGAATTTGTTTCTTTTAATATGACATTAAATTTGAACTTTTACCAGCATTGTCTTTCTCCTTTTCTCATCCCTGCTAAAGCTAGATTTTGGCAGCCTAAACTTGGGATTAAGAAGCTTACTCTGTGGGGAAGTTGGAGGAGAAGAGCTCTGTCTAGGAGCAGGAGAGGGCCTTGGTGTTGGATCTAGCTTTGGCTTTCTCTTTGGCTTCAGAACTGCAGTTGGACCAGAAGATCCCGAACCTGATCCAGGAGCAGACACAGCAACTGCCAGAAGAACAACCATTAAAACACCACCATCAACATTACTAAAACACACAAACCAAACTAATAGCATCCAGTAAGACAATGATACCTGCATTTCCACCTTGAAGTCTAGCTAAAAATCCCACCATTGGGCTATTGTTGTAGGTTGTAGGTTCTGTCTGCTGATAGCTGTCTCTTCTGTTAACAAAGTTATCATTTTGGTCAGGTCCTCCAACAAGAGCACCAACTAAAACATTGGGGTCACTTTGTTGGCCACCGAACCATGTATAATATCCTCCTCTACAACTGATAAATGATGAATTCTCTTTGTATGATACAATGGAGGCAGCTCTGTGATGGACCTGACGCGGATAGTTTGTCCCATACCCCACCATGTAGATTGTGGCTCTTGGATTGTCACCTAGTATGTAATCGACCTAGAAGAGCAAATTTTAGCCAAAGGAATCCTGATTAGGAATTGAGACTTTCTAACTTCTGCACTCTGAGTTATCTTAGTGAATAAGAAGACCCCTCAGTTAAATTTGTTCCCAGATGAAATTTAGGCTATCATGGGGTTTATGATTATTATACCTGTGACTTGGCCAATGCTAACAGTTCAAATGGCTCCACTTCTCCACCAGGGCATTGTAATTTCTTGCCAGCAGAAGAAAAATAATCAGAGTGGACAGTGAGCAGGAATGAGGCACTTGTCACAACATGGATGTTGTTCCATTTCTGCCAATACAATATCCCGCCTGAATACACAGAAGTACTCCGTTAGTTCACATTGCGGCTTAGCTATCAAGATAAAGGCATGCATGTGTTGTGTATTCTTGAAGGAAAACTGATGAAGTCCAACCTGGTGTTCGTTGTACATTGTATCCATTCTTCTGTAGGCATGCACAAATGAAATACTCAGCTTTTTCTTGGTATTGTTCCATGACTGCCTGGTTTTGGGCACCTCTACCTCGCATGAGTAACTGATTACAAACCAGATATAATGTGAATTGTAAGAAAAAATTCTTTCTCAACTAATTGAGTGGATAAGCAGTCCAAACTACCTATTTATCATTTGGAATTGAGATATGCATTGTATGCAAGTTGATGGCATGGATGATTACAACTAACCAGCTTAGGTTCACTGGACAGATTGAGATTTAAAATCATGATTAATTATTTTAATATCACAACCATTAAAAAAATGGTTAATTTATCATTTCAAACTGTGACCTTAGATGCAAGCACTTGAATCCCTGCATATTTAACATCCCAGTTGAATTCTTTCACAGCCCACGTTGTTCCACCTAGTGACTCTGCATTGTCTATCACATAGTTCAAATAGTACTGATCTCCTGTTGCTTCATGAAGCCATGTTGCTTCCCACAGCAGTTCATCCTACACCCACCCAAACCAAAACATCATAAACCCAAGTCAAATGCCTATTTTTCATGTAATTGTACCACGTTACTTTCTTGCAACAGAAACACTTACATTATATCCACTAACAGACCCATAATAATTTCTTGCAACAGTGATGCTGCTGTCATAATTTCCTCGGTACTTGTCAGCAAACTCAAAAAGCTACAGGATTCACCCAAACAATTGAATAGAGAGCTTGAGAGCTTGAGTGCATTTTCCAGTTATGAGATCATTTTCTGCTTGTTGTTTTTCATATTTATTAGCGACATTATTCAGGACAGCAGAGTTTTATTTTGATCTAAGTGTTAACGATCCTTGTTTTCTTTGTTAATTGACCCCTAAAGTCACCTAGGGATCCTCCCTGTGGTTAACACAAATATACTCATACAAACAATCAAAATATGTCTTTTAGTGCCTTGGAAGACTTACTTTAAATTTGTCTAAATTAGTCATAAACACTCTCCAAAGTCTGTAATGAATCCTTCACACAGTCCTTCAAAATATGCCAGGGAACCCTTACAATAGTCTTACAAAATCCTTTAAATAGTCCCGCAACAACACTCTTCATCATCTACAATATACTAGGTGAATATGAAACCAAAAATATCCCCAAAAGAACCTATGAAAGTGTGCCAATACAATCCACAAGGCTGCCTTATGAAATGTTCAAGAATACCCTTGGAGAGTGTGCCAAAACTGTCTTAAGTCTGTCCTCATTGACAACTCACAAATATGTTCATTACCAGTCAAAATATTTCTTGAAGTGTGTGTCAAAGGATTCACAAATTAATGCTCCAATCCCTTTCAAAAATAGTCAATTAACAACCAACCTTGCTCAAAATAATTGTTGAAGGGTGGGCCAATACAATCATACAATCCTGTCAACAAACCTCAGTGAAATGTTTATAATAAATATGCATAAAATAACATGTTAAACCCAATCAACAACCTCTTCCAAATATGTTACATAATGGGCCGACGGAAAAACAGAGGTGTACTATCATAACGTAGGCTCAAGATGTGCGAACCCATGCATATGCGAGTAATGCACACATGCATATATACTTGCACTCTCCTCTAGAGGGAGCACCTTCCTAGAAATATTTCTTTCATGCAAGTTGAGGCACTAATCCCAGGGAAAGGAATAGATATAGGGTTAATGTTTATTTCAGTTTAAGGCGTTGTTGTGCATGTGTCCACATTCATTATACTTCCAGGTCTATAAAGGAGAGGCGAGGGGTTTAAGTTTTAATTCAAATTGTCAGAGTATAAGCAGTGAGTGAATGGTAGAGTTTGAACTTTGAATCTTTCAGTGTATTTCCTGTTGTCAAAGAATAATAAAAAGTGATGTGATTTGAGTTTCATATCTATGTACTTGCTGTTACTTTCTTCACTGGGATGTGTTTCAGTAAATAGTTAATTTTAAATTGCAGTATTGATGGAGATTTCATATTTTTGTTTGCCTAATCAGGTATGTTATAAATTAGACTGGGACTGCTACCAGGTGCTAAAGAATTTCAACATCTCTATGCATTAACCAATTGGATATGGACCCTAAGGCCTAGGTACTTTTAAGCAGGCTACCAACAGAACAATAAATAGCATTTTCAGCTCCAAATATATATCTATATTGTCTGACTGTGGACTACATCCTAGCCTCTAGGGAGTGTTAAGTTTTAAGTATGGAACTCTTCAATAAATAGCATTTTCTGCTCTATGCACATATTCCCAATTTTGTTTGTGTGAAAAAAGTAAATTTCTGAAAGAGTGCAAAATATATATTTTTGAAATACAGCTACTAAATTTCACTTCAATGTAACTAACTGTAGGAAATCCCACTAGGATATACAACTCGATTGGATGAAGAAACGAGGAACTCTTAACAACTAAATAGGCTATGCAGCAAATATTGAGCATAAGGGAGGGTAATAGATGAGAAATTTCTTTCAAAGGCACTGCAAAACCTCATCAATTACGACACTGCTACATAGAAAAATACCATGTTTTCTATCAGTGATAGCATAGGGTCAAGTGCACAAGATGAGGGGTTAAAAACACCTAGCGAACTCAAACCAAGGAAACGCATAGCAGAATCATAGACTGCAATGCTAATGGATCGAAGCAAGGTGTTTCTTCTTGTTCAAGTTTTGTTAGGTATCCGGTACTTTTCTTCTCTAGTGAAAGCAAGCATCTTCTTTTGTATGAGGATTTCATAGATAAAACTACAATCTGTGAATCCCTATCCCTTGAAGGTATGAGGATGTCATTATCTCAAGTGTTGAATTTTTTAGGTTAATGAATTGGTTAACTATGTGTTGTTAAGGTCAAACCATGTTATACTTAGTCATATTCCTCCTAGACGAGTAGGACAAAAATTGGCTTGAACACAACACAATATATCTAGGGAAGTTGTGAAAATTCTCTATATCCATACATCATTATCCCATTTGTGAAAAGGGATTTTAATAGTATTTGGAGGCCTACTAGATTATACATGCAACTTATGATTAAACTGGCATTTGGTTTTGTTTGAGGTTCACAAATTATTTACACCTCATCCCATATGTCTCTCTCATTATATGTTACTTGCATTTCTATCTCAAGTATAGTGGAGTGAGTCATTACATGGTGGTTTATTAGAAGTTATAGCATAGGAAACAAAAGTTATAGCATAGGAAACAAAATGAAGGAGGACCGAGACTAGTGCTTATCCAAGTTGGGAAAATGGAATAAATAAGAGACACAAAGAGGGATAAAAATAAATAAGAGAGTGCTATTATTTATTTATTTCATTGTATTATTGTGAGGGAAATGCATTTCACACTTGGAAAAACATGGGGAAATGCGTTTCCCCGAGTTTCCCCCAAAAGGGGGATGTGGCGAAACGTTTCCCCCGGAGTGTCCCCATCCCGGAAGCATGGGGGAGCGAGGGGGCACGTCCCCGTTGAACACTGGAAAAAATCAATGTACAAAGTAATCATGATGAATTTAACTATTTATTGTGATTTATCATATAGCATAGTCATCAAAAACATGATAATATACCCCATAAGTATCTTCAATGAATTCATTGGATTAATGATTTATGAACATACCATTACCATGTTAACATCAAAGCGTTTGCAAGGAGCAATTCTTTGGGGTGGATATGAAGATGAACCAGGTTAGAATGTGAATTGGCTTAGGTTGACTAAATGACTCGTGATAAAGGAGTAGGGGATCCTTTGTGGTTTAACCAACCATACAAGTAGCACAGAATAGTAAGTTTCTTATCAAAGTGAATGTGTTACGAGATACCTTTTCCTTTGATCCCATTAGTAATATTTCCCTTCTTTCTTTTTATTTTTATTTTTGTTTTCATCACTTTTTTCTTTTTGCAAGATTAACGATTTGAAGGATACTATCCCTAGTTTTATACCTTTCGGATACCAGTGTTGACACAGGCTTAGATATACTACCAACAAACATCCATAGCCTTGATGGCCTTACCTCAATAAAGCACTTTCAAGCAAATAGGCCTTTCCCCACTGCCGGTCAAGTTCCCATAGCCCCTATAGGGATTATCTATTCCTCTAACTGTAAACCACTTTATTTTGATAGCACAGGGAATTTTTTGGATCTCAGGAGAAAGGCATTGCTTATTTTTAGACTTTCCTTGTTAGGACAGTTAGCCTCGGGGAACATACCCGGGAACATTATGTATTAGGATTCTCTACTTGTAGTTCTTCCTAATTATTGACAGTTGGCCACTGAGATCTACCTAAAAGTGTCCTATACTGAGGATTCACTACAACATAGAAACCAAAGACACATAGGAGAAACATCAAGGAGCATGGAGGGTGACATATTTACAAAGAGGTAGAGAAAGAGTCAATAATTTCAATCTCAAACCATTGGAATGCAGATACACAGTGAAGTGATATAAATGATATGGAGGTTGTGAGAAATGAAACCAGTTAAAGGGAAATTCAAATAGTCCTTGCAAAACCAAGAGTCATATTGGTTCATGGTATGTAAATAAATGAAAACCCCTTCACCCTCATTAACATATGACTGTTATTACTAGCTATACTTATAAAAACAACCAAATACATCATACAGTAACAGTAAATTACAACATCATGAAATGCATCATCATCATCTAACATGGTATTGCAGTAAACATGGCATCATGGTAGCATCATCTCATCACAATGAAGGTCCAAGCAGCAGTAAAAAT
>LPNX010051780.1:214156-274229 GCA_001517045.1 Pseudotsuga menziesii
ACATTGATAATTTCCTATGTCATGATGTGTTGACTTAATTTATGTTGCTGTAGTTTAAACTCAGTGCTTTGTTCTGGGAGGCAGATTTCACTCCAACGGAACAGAGCATTGTGTAGTTTAGTGGTCCTCTATTTCTTTTGCATGTGTTTATTTATTTCTTCAGCTCAATTTCTTTTACAGTCATTTACTTTTATAATTCTGCAGTAGTTGTTTTTTATCATAGTTTGCCAACAACAGGGAAACTTTGATCTATGGAAAGAAGAATTACTCAAACCATGAAAAGAGATACCCTTACGACAGAAGAGTTCTCACTAACTTGATATGCCTTCAAGTAAATAGATCAGGGTCAGGAGTGGTTGATTTAATCTGAAATAGCTAGTCTTTGATTTATGAAGCGTGGTGTGTTTTCATTTCCACAATGACATTTCAATTCTTAGAGTAGAAGCACATTAAAAAACTAGTGAATGTAAAGAACTTGGAGCTTGCATATACAATTCACAACATCTCACAAGCATTAGGACCCCGGGTTGATAATTTAATTCATGAACTCTTGCTGCACAACAGTAAAGTATTCAAATAGTTCGTCACTTGCCCCTTTTATTTGTTCATGTTTCGCTTGCAGAATCATCATTGTTTTCATTTGCTTACATTATAGAGGAGCCACAGATCATTGTGCTTAAACAATCAGTCTGTACAAATATTTATTTTACATTCTACAGTTGATCAAAATTTCATGGTTGATTCTAAGGTAGTTGTGAATTCCTAAAAGGAATATCTGTTATAGCAAGATGTCTTGATCAAATGTTGAGTGGAACTTTGAATATTGATATTTATTCAAACCCTTTTAATTGATTATGCAATATTTCTTCAAAGTTATTTGCAAGACTTGTCTCATTTTTCTATTTATCTTCTTCTTGCAAAATCATGATTTTTACCATTTGCTTTCATTATATAGAGGATCCGAAGATCAATGTGTTTGAACAATCCAATCTATGTACAAAATTTGTATTTTACAATTTGCAAGTGATTGGAAATTCATGGTCGATTCTCAGGATGCTCTTAATGCTTAAAGGATTATCTATTATAATGAGAAGATTGTTATTTGCTTAAGGATTGGGTGGAAATTTAGTGCCTTGTATTTTTCTGCTCATCACTGAAACAAATAAGTACTACCTCTATAAGAGAGTGCCAAGTGTGAAACGCATTTCCCTTGTCAGAAAAACTTGAGTGCTATTATTTATTTATTTCATTGTATTATTGCTAGTGTATGCAATTTCATAAACTCAAGTTTCAAACACTTGATTGGCAGGTTTCACTTCTTGGCACCTCTGGAATTTCTGGCTCGTACATTGAACAGCGTAGTTAGCCTTGTTAAAGCTATCCCTGAAAGGCTGGGGATTTTTTTTAATATAAAGCTTGTTGAACCCTTAACTTATCAAAGCTTCAGTTTTTTTATCACATAGCAAGTTTTAGGTAGAAACTGTGTGCATGATTTGGACACTTGCTGTTCTTCACCAGGATCTGGGATAGTGATGCTGTTGGTTTTTGTGAAGACTATAGATTATGGGATTGTGCAACAAATGTGTTTTTGAAGAGAATAAAATAATGGCCTTCTACATCATATATTTTTTACACAGAAGAATCTGGTTGATGTTATAGCTTGCTTGGCAAGTTGTTTAGTCATATACACTAAAGATACACGAAATCGCCATATTCAACTAACTATTTTTTGGTGCCTAAAATGCCCATATATATATATATTTTTAAACTACAGAGAGTGTCGCTATAGCGACGGCTTGCCGTGGAACTTTGCGATGTCTTTCCATCGATATAGCGACGTCTGACCGTCGCAGGTATTGGGGTTTGTCTTTTTCATTTTAGGAAGGGCTGTCGCAATTGCGATGTCTTGCCATCGCAATTGAGACGTCTTCCCGTCGCTATAGAGACGGCCTACCCATGCAAATATACACACAGCAAAATAGAACATCGTCGCTCTTTCCATGCAATTAACGGGTCGTCGCTATTGCGACGAAATAGTTTCCACAGTAAAAAAATACATAGACGTGGCAATTTCCACGCTTCTCTGTGGAAATTGCCACGTTTTGGCCGTGGAAAAATTGATCACTTGTATTGGTGAATGACGGAGACTGAAAAACCTGTAAATGACACAGTTAAATAGAAAAAGTAAGGTCGATAGACTACACTTTTGGAATTTTCTTCACACCCATCTTAGTTAATCAAGCAAGCTTGATAAAAAATTCCTTTGTGTAGGATTTATGTGGTAAATTCTTGGCTTCTGGTGTAGTGCTCGAAGGAGAAATTTTGTTCAAAAACAAATTTGATCCAATAGGAGATCTGTAGGTATAGAACTGCCTTCTCTTGTCGAGGCTCTGATACCATATAAAATTGAGGACATAGATCTGTGGACCAACACACAATTCACAAGATAGATCAAACAATTTTACTCAAAAATTGAAGAATGAAACAGTGAAAAAATGGATTGCAACTCTGAATGCTTTCATTAATCAAAAGTAATTGGACAATTATTACAATGTAATACACTGGTATTAATAATCAGTCAATTCGAGTTCATGAGAGAGTAATTCAAATTGATTGAGTCTACATAACCGCATGGATAACTGGACATTTCTAAATCATTATCGGAGCTTAACTAGTTAGCCCTAGTTGCCTCAATCAATGCACTGGTCAGTTAGAATCGGTTAACTACCCTAAATGAATGTCGTAGGTGAGGAATTGTGCCTTCCCACATGCAACGAATTAATGAATGGTGCTAAGTGAATGTAACTGGATGTAACTAAATGTAACTGACTCGTAACAAGGCTTAACTAGTCACTAACTGAACTCAACTAAATGAGGTTTGTTCTCAAACTCCCAATGGATCCTAAATTGTAGGGTTTGGTCTAGGATGCTATTAAACTAATGCATGCAAGTGAAGTGAGTGGGACTTAGCCTCAACTAGTGTTCCCCACACTCTAGTAACTAGTACATGTGGCCCAATTAGGCCATGTGGACCTAATCATGCTAGTGACTAAATATAGACTAAAAAGACTCCTAATTTAGACATGATTAACCAAATTGGACAAGGGAGGATTATAATCCTAACACCTTGTGGATTCTCAGTTAGATGGAAATTGTTGCATGTAACTTATCTTTGCATGTTGCAATAAAAGAAAAGTATTTTAGGTTATCTATGAAAACAACTTCCCTTGTGATCTTCACTAGAAAGGTATCTGGTGAAAGCATTGAAGGGTTACTAGTAATAACTTAGTGGTATTTCTTATATCTATGTTGAAAACTAAGTACTAATCATGTATCTGATTAAGCATGACATTAGTATCTTTATTGAGAATGAACTTCCTTTATATTTATCTAATACCTTGCTGAAAAGAAACTCGTGGGAATGATTGGGAATGGGAAGGTATTATTTCTAATCCCATTGCTGCAATATTAAGTGATCGAGGAGCCACATGAGTTGCAGCACCCCAACCATGAGGGAGATCTACCAACTCACCAAGGTAAAGCATACGAAACAATGGTTAGTTCAACCAGCCACTAGAGATAAACAGAAGGTAATTGATCTTTTTTTATGAATGCAATGAGGAAATACAAGACCATAAGACCTAGTTTGAATGTCTTACCTCTAATTATGTTGTTGTTGGGTATATTGGTTTAGTATTGAGATTACTATTAACACTTGATTTGTTTCTCTTGGAAATCCAAGAGAAACCAGAAAGGAACTTGAAAGAAAAATACTTATAAAGGTATATGCACTGTAAGTAAATTTGTTCCTATGAAGTAATATGTTTATCGATTCAGTGAATAGGACAAATAGGAATACTGAAACTGTTATCTCCTCAAATAAATTCGAAAATTTATTTCATGTAGTGATAGGAAGTCAAAAAACATTTTTGAAAATTGTAAGGCTCATTGTGAGAGCTTTGGGTATGAAATGAATTCTGAAACACATTGGACTTTGTTTTTTCAAGAAAATCAAAGCTTAGGTTTTGGTGGATTAGGCTAACATTTCAACTGTTCATTAGCCACTCAAAAGCCTAGCTTTCAGAAGCTTAAACATAAAATTTGGGGCTACTTTAGCCACCGAAATCACAGGAAGGTTGAAGCAATCAACACATATTACATTGGAAGGAACCGTCAGAATGGAAGCACAGTCATTATCCATTAGTCGCTGAAAATACAAAAGAGGTGGTTGATTAAAGTTTGGTAAGAGGCGTTTAAGATATTATTATCAGTTGATGTGATTTATCTAATCCGAAACCCTCTTTACACTACTCGTATCCCATATCTGTGATCTAATTACTACGAGTATTGTAATTCCAGTTCATATGATCACGTTCCTTACACTTTCTAGTTTACGGGTCTTATCAGCTAAACCGTTCTTTTTTTTCAAAATCTCAATTGCTAACTATATCCCTCAAAATCAGGACATTCCCTTGATTTATTCCTCATTCCTAATGTTTGTTCTCATTCAGCCAAGTTACCCTAATCTTGCGTTGTGTTGCCTTCCCCAAAGTTTGAATTTTCAAATCACAAGTGCAGAGAAATAGTTTAGAAAATGAAGAGAGGAGGACCTGCCCTAAGGGAAGAGCTTGGTGATATATGTGACCTCGAATCACACCCCGAGGTATGTCAACTATTCAATGATGCAGGTTGTTATAGGTTTTGTGAAAAAATCCAAGGATCTCATCATCAAGTAGCATAATATTTTTCTCTCACGTTTGATAGTAGAAAATCAGTAATCGACAAGGAATAATTCCAGGTGGATGAAGCTCTTACAGCTGAAGTGGAAGAGCTTCCAAAGACTGGAGAAAATTGGTTTAAGAATATTGTTACAAAGAACGTGGAATTTAGATCCTACCTGAAACCTGAGCACAAAATTATTGAATGGAAGAAGAGCATTCCTACGTCCTATCTCGAGGAGAAATGGTAGCACCTACTAAAGTCAATTCTTATCTACATAACCTGTGAGGATAGATACAATAGGGTTATGATCTATCATTTTAAATTAATGAATCACTTCCTTGGTAGGATCCCCTTGAATCTTACTTTTTTCCTCTAGAAAATCTTGACTAAGATGGCTCATCAAGTCAGAGCCAAGCCAACCAAAATTGCAGGTAGATTATCTCATCATGCCTTGATCAAGCTAATTGTTTCTAAGCTACTGCAAAGGAGGAATATTTCCTAGGTGTACTTCCTATTCTGAAATGAATTTAAAACAAAGCTACAACCAGAGGATAAAAAGAGGTCTTCTTTAAAGAAGTCTTCCACTCCCAGAAGTGGAAAGAGGAAGAGGAGAGCCATCTCTCCAATTGCAGTTGATTAAGTCTCTCCATATTCTAAGACTAAGAAGGCCAAAAGGAATCTATATTTTAGTAAGAAGACAGATAAAGAAGAGGCTTCTTCACAAGACAAGAATGTCTTGAACTTGTCGTACACTAATTCTGAGGATGAAGAAGAGCAAGGAGTTGACCTAGAAAATAAAGTTGCAACATGGAATGAGGATCTTCCCTCACCTACACCAAAGGATGATAAAAGTCAACAAGTTGTAGAGGCTTCATCTAGCAATCCAAAGGAATCAAAATCTCAGAAGATCAACCAGCTGCTAAGGCAGGTGTATGAACTAGAATTTATTTAAAGGGAAATTAAAATAAGCAATCAAAGATTAACTAAGAGAAATACTGAATTATATGAATCTCTTCAAGAACTAACAGAGAAGTATACTAAGCTCGAAGGAAGAAATCTCAACTTGACAAAGGACAACACTAAGCTGTACAGAAAAATAAGCCCTTCAAAATTGCAGACAAAGTATTAAAACCCTCAGTCTCAAGAACATCATAATATGGAAACCTTCGCACGGATAGCCATGAATATTTATGATCCAGAGGAAGCTTGTGATTCTACTACCATCCTAGACCCTATTCAAGTTGCAAAGACACCAAAAGAACCACATTGAAGCTTTAAAACACCAAGGTAAAACATGATTGTTGCAATTTTGATTAACTGCTAAAACATGTTTTTTGTTGGCTTAGGAAAACACTTCAACTATTCATTAGCCACCGAAAACAGAGCTTTGGGTAGCTAATAGGCTCATATTTTTGCTTTCCTAGCCACTTAAAGTACAGAATAGGACAGAAACACATATTTTTGCACAGATTTGACTTTTACTGATCCAAACACCTCGAGGATGGTTTCTAATGATAAATAATAACTAAAGGAATTAAGATTAGATTTATGTTTTATCTTTCTCCAACAAAAATACAGGTGATAAGGCTTCCTACCTACTTTGGTTGTAACACCCCAGTTTTGACCCCGTTTTCATTAATCCATATGTTGTAAATAATCATGGTGAGGAGCTTGTTAGAATTTCATCATTAAGCTAGCATTATATTAGGATCTTTACTGAGAGAATAACAAGCACAACAATCAAACATAAGAGACAATGAACACATTTTTTATCCTCGGGGAAACCATAAATGGTGAAAACCCTGTAACTTCCTCAGAGATAGAATCAGCACCAAAATAGAAAATCCCCAAAATAGTAAGTGATCTCCCGACAGCAGTAACCTTCTTCTTGTCTAGCCCCAGTGTCTTCTCCTTCCTCAACTATGCGCTACACTTGAGTGTGTATGAGTTGTGTGATAAAATAGAGACTCCATTTCTCTATTTATACTAATCCTGACATGACTAAAACCCTACCAGGTCTAACCTCTACTAGGAGAGTCTAATAACCCTAGTGCCCTGGAACTGCGGGGACTTTAACCCTTAGACAATAGGAGGGTTACCCACAATGACTTGACATGATTTGTTTACATGATAAACCTTCCTGATAGGAACATTGGGGCATGACATAACTCAAGTACATCCCGGAATAAACATCGGGTTACAATATATAAGAAATACAAGTGAAATAAATTTCGAAGTTACATATACGTCAACACTACCTCTTAACTAGGAAGGTATTCTTTCGACACAATTTTCAGCACAAGTCTTCTTCTCTGTATCTTCTGGATCATCATCGAGTCCTTGTCATCTTCAAGTCTTCTTCATCTTCAATTCATCTTCATCATCAGATCCAGATCATCACTCGATCTGGATCATCATGGGACATCATCACTGGATCTGGATCATCACTCAATCTGGATCATCACTGGATCTAGATCATAACTGGATCTAGATCATCACTGCTGGATCATCATCACTTGATCTGGATCATCGTCACTCGATTTGGATCATCACTGGGCATCATCACAGGTGCTATCTCTTGATTCTTCTCATTATAGGAACCTCTACAGAGCCAGCCCTTTTTCATACTGGATGTATCATCTTAGAGATAGTCCTTTTTCATACTAGATGATGCATCACAAAGATGGTCCTTTTTCATACCAGATGAGGCATCACAGAGCTAGTCCTTTTTCATACGAGATGTGGAAGCTACTTAGAGCTAGTCCTTTTTAATACTAGATGAACCTTCTCAGAGCTAGTCCTTTTTCATACTAGATGAGGCATCACAGAGCTGGTCCTTTTTCATACCAGATGAGGCATCACAGAGCTGGTCCTTTTTCATACCAGATGAGGCATCACAGAGCTGGTCCTTTTTCATACCAGATGTGGCAGCCACTCAAAGCTAGTCCTTTTTCATACTATATGAGCCTTCTTAGAGCTAGTCCTTTTTCATACTAGATGAGGCATCACAGAGATGGTCCTTTTTCATACCAGATGAGGCATCACAGAGCTGGTCCTTTTTCATACTAGATGTGGCAGCTACTCAGAGCTAGTGCTTTTTCATACTAGATGAGCCTCCACAGAGCCAACCCTTTTTCATGCTGGATGTGTCATCTACACAGAGCTAGTCCTTTTTCATACTAGATGTGTCTTCACAGAGCCAACCCTTTTTCATGTTGGATGTGCCATCTACACAGAGCTAGTCCTTTTGCATACTAGACATGTCTTCATAGAGCCATCCCTTTTTCATGCTAGATGTGGCATCCACATATACCTGACAATGGAAGGAACCAATCCTCTCACCATGTCACAGCTGTTACATCCGACCATGGAAGGAACCAATCCTCTCACCATGTTAGAATGGCACAGCACTTACAACTAATCATGAAAGGAACCAATCCTCTCACCATGTCAGAATGGCACAACACTTACATCTGATCATGGAAGGAACCAATCCTCTCACCTTGTCAGAAGGGCTCAGCACGAACACATCACTTCCTCTTGGGAGGAACCTTGATCTGGAGAACACCAAGCTTCTCCCTAAAGTACTCAAACTTCACCCTAGCCAATGGCTTAGTCAACACATCAGCTATCTATTCGTTTGTCGCAACATACTGGAGCTTCACTACTCCTCTCTGCACCATATCCTTGATATAGTGATACTTGATCTCGATATGATTCGACTTGTCATGGAATACTGGATTCTCTGAAAACTTTACAAAACTTTGGTTGTCACAGTATATACAAGTAGCATCTAACTGGAGATCAAATAAATTAGACAGTGGCTTCCTCATCCATACTACCTCACAACTAGATGAACAGGCTGCAACATACTCTGCTTTAGCTGTACTCAGTGCCACACATGATTGCTTCCTGCTAAAGCATGAGATCATGCCTGATCCCATACTGAAGCAACACCCTGAAGTGCTCTTCCTATCGATGGCACTGCCTGCCCAATCTGAATCAACATAACCCTCCAGGTTAATCCCTTGATCAACCTTATACTTGAGCCCATACTCAACCGTACTCTTCAGATACCTCAGAATATGCTTTGTAGCAGTCAAGTGAACATGTCTCGGATCTGTCAAGTATTGGCTCAAGGTGTTCACAGCAAAGCAAATTTCTGGTCTCGTGTTCATCATGTACATCAAGGACCCAATCATCTGATGATACATCATGGCATCAACTGTCTCTGATGAAGCATCACTCAATAGCTTTAGGTTTGATGCCATGGGTGTGGTTAGTGCGTTGCAGTCCATCATCCCAAATCTCTTCAGGATCTCTACTACATACTTTCCTTGTCCAAGAAATATTCCATCTGTAGTCTACCACACCTCCATACCTAAGAAATAATGCATCATTCCCAAGTCCTTCATCTAGAACTCAGCAGCAAGCTTTCTCTTCGTATCAACAATCAACCCATCCATACCTATCACAAACAGATCATCTACATATAGTATAAGTATCATTGGATTGCCATCTTCCACCTTGTAGTAAAGGTTAGAATCTGCTTTACTCTTGGTAAAGCCCAAACTGGATAGAAAGCTGTCAATTCTGTCGTACCATGTCCTGGGTGCCTGTTTCAAACCATACAGGGATTTCTTCAATCTACACACATGAGACTCCCTGTCATGTGTCTCAAAACTAAGTGGATACTCCACATACACTTTCTCTTCTACTACACCATTCAAGAAATTAGTCTTGACATCCATTTGGTGTGTCTTCCATTTCATCACTGCAACCAGAGCAAGTACCGATCTGATGGAAGTGTATCTGGCTATAGGTGCAAAGGTTTCTTCATAGTCTATTCCTTCTATCTGAGAGAAACCTCAAGCCACAATTATCTCCTTATACTTTTCAATGCTACCATATACAGCATGCTTGGTCTTGTAGATCCATTTGGAAGTTACAACTGACTTCCCTTCTGGTATTGGGACAAATGATCCCAAACATCATTCTTCATGATCAATTGATATTCTTCGATCATCGCATCCTTCCATTCTTTTCATTCTGCCGCTTCTTCATATTTGGAAGGTTCTTTATCAATGAAGTCACATAGTAAATATACATAACTGGAACAAGATCTGGTCCTCTTTATTTCTCTAATATTCTCTTTTGGAACCCCATATCTTTCCGCACCTTGGATAATCTCTCGTACCCAAGCAGGTTTCCTCTTGTGAGGATTCTTCTCCTGTGGTGGATCTACAGGTCTTTGTGGTTCTTCAAATTCTTGATATTCTTCTTGAGTTTCTTCGTTCATGATTGTATCATGAATTCTGGGAGCTTCTACTTCTTAAGGTTCTTCATCATGTTTCTTTCTGGATTTGATGTAGGCTAAATCTTCGTCAAATGTTACATACCTACTGATGTCAATCTTTTTGAACCCTGGGAAGTATATTCTGTAAGCCTTCAAGCTTTCAGAGTATCCCACAAATATACCCTTATTTCTTGAAGGATATAATTTTATTCTCTTCTCTTTTTGAATGTGTATGTACACAAGACAGATGAATATTCTAAGATGGCTGACTTCTGGTTTCTTGCCGGAGAAAACTTCTTCAGGAGTCTTGTTCTCGAGTACTCTGTGTGGAGTATGGTTCTGTACATACACTGATGTTCTGGCTGCTTCTTCCCAAAGATGCATAGGAAGATCTTGATCATGAAGCATAGCTCTTGTATCTTCCATGATGCTTCTATTCTTCCTCTCTGCAACCCCATTCTATTGTGGATTGTAAGGAGTGGACAACTCCCTCTTAATCCCTGAGTCCTTACATAGTTACTTGAACTCATTTGAAGTGAATTCTCCACCATTGTTTGATCGAAAATTCTTGATCTTCTTTTCAGTCTGGTTCTCAGTCAAGGTTTTGAATTCCTTGAACTTGCTAAACACTTCATCTTTATTCTTCATGAAGTAAATCCGTGTCTTCCTAGAAAAGTCATCAATAAAAGAAACATAGTGCACATACCTGCTTAGTGAGCTTGATGACATTGGTCCACATACATCGGAGTGGATGATTTTCAATATTCCTTTTGCTTTTCTCTCGCTACTTGGAAATTTCTTCTTTGTGTTCTTTTCTTTTGCACATCCTCTATAGACCCCTTCATGTTTTGCTTGAATTTCTGGAAGACCTTCAACAGCTTTGCTTGCAAGTGGTAGTGCTCTGTAATGTACATGTGCAAGCCTTCTATGCCAAAGTTCATTTGGTTCTGTTGTGTCATGAACCAAATCTTGATCTGGTTGGCACTTCAACTTGTATAGACCTCCTTCTTGTTCTCCAATCACTATTGCATCGTCAAAATTCTTTCCCTTTGACCACATAATAACTTGGCCATCTACAAAAGAAACCCTCATTCATTTTGCATCCAATGCAGATATGGAGAGGAGGTTCTTCTTTAGTCCTAGAACAAATAATACATTCTTCATCTTCAAAAACTTTGTAGAGTCTGGTTTATATAAGGATTCACCACTACCTTTTATTGGATACTAGTAGTCATCCCCAAGTTTCACCTTGTGAGGTGACTTGTGTTCAGATAGCTTCACAAATGATTCTTTGAATCCCATCATTTGCTTGGAAGCACCACTATCTATAATCCAATCATTGCTTCCATGTGAAACAGTTCTCATGAGAGCGGAGATTAGAACATATTCATCCTCACTTGTAGAGTCATTACTCTCTTGTCGGATTCTCTTTATGGAAGGTTCATCATCCTCTACAGCATGCGCATGATTTCTTCTCTTGTTTCCCTTCTTCCTTATATTTATTTTGTTAGGGAAGAATTTGGATATGTGACCTTTCTCATCACATGTGTAACATATAATAGTATTTAGATATTTTCTAGAGTGTGTGATCTTACCTTTTGAGTGATAATTGCTCCTCCTGTTTTTTCTTGGAGTGAACTGTGAGAGCTTGATCTTCACTACCCATCTTCTCTTTTCGAGCTGCTATCCGAGCTTCTTCTTGAGAGCATTCTTCCCATAGTCTACTAAACTTGACTAACTTCTTTCTGGCACAGATTCCTTGAATGAAAGAGTCCCATGATCTAGGGAGACCATTCAAGGTGGTCATCACAATCTCTACATTTTCCACTTCTTCATCTACTGCTTCTAGCTGCTCCTTAATCTAAGAAAACCTTGTAAAATAAGACTGGATAGTCTCAGCATTCTAGATCTTCCCATTCTTCAATTGGTTTCTCAAAGTCATCTTCCTCTTTATGTTCTTCCGTTCAAACAATTTGGTTAGGGCATCAAACATAGCTTTAGGTGTCTTGAGAGAAGACACATGTGGTATGAGATGATCCTTGATAGAATCAACAATGATTCTCTTTGCCATAACCAACTTATTCTTATGCAAGGCCTTAGCCTCATCTCCCTATAGAACTGGAACCTCCTCATTGATATAGGAGTCCAACTCATTCTCTTCTAGAACCAGGGAGATCCTATACTTCCAAGCTAGAAAGTTATCATCTCCCTTAAGCTTTTCATTAAGCTTGGTATGATGAGACATCTTAAACTGAGAACCTCAAATGGAAATACAAAAGATTTAGATCTTACCAGGTCAAGATGTCGGATCTGGATTTGGAGCTGAAATCCTGTAGTGTTGGTTCAGTAGCAAATCAGGGTTTTTCTTTTCTAGAGATCTGTCCACCCAAATGCCTTGAAATTTATCCCTAACTTAGATTTTGGGGAGGAGATCAATCCAGGCGTGGGCTCACTGAAAAATTCCTCTTCTGTAAAAAGCCCTAATTTTCGGCAGTAGTGTCGGGTCAAAAATTGAAAAACCTCAGAATTGGATTCTGCTTCGACAGAAAGAGGCACCCTAAGGAGGAGATTTATTCCGCCTTACTTTTGCTGAAAATCTATGGAGGAAGATCCACAAACTAGGAATCCCTAGTGCAGCAGCTACACAGTGTCTTCTTCTCAGGTTATCTCTGATACCATGTTAGAATTTCATCATTAAGCTAGCATTATATTAGGATCTTTACTGAGAGAATAACAAGCACAACAATCAAACACAAGAGACAATTAACATAGTGTTTATCCTCGGGGAAACCATAAATGGTGAAAACCCCGCAACTTCCTTAGAGATAAAATCAGCACCAAAATAGAAAATCCCCAAAACAGTAAGTGATCTCCTGACAACGGTAACCTTCTTCTTGTCTAGCCCTAGTGTCTTCTCCTTCCTCAAATATGCACTACACTTGAGTGTGTATGAGTTGTGTGATAAATAGAGACTCCAGTTCTCTATTTATACTAATCCCTACATGACTAAAACCCTACTAGGGCCGACCTCTACTAGGAGAGTCTAATAACCCTAGTGCCCCAGAACTGCGGGGACTTTAACCCTTAGACAATAGGAGGGTTACCCACAATGACTTGACATGAATTGTTTACATGATAGACCTTCCCGATAGGAACATCGGGGCATGAAATAACTCAAGTACATCCCGAAATAAACATCGGGTTACAATATATAAGAAATACAAGTGAAATACATTCTGAAGTTACATATACATCAACAAAGCTAAGGGAAAAGGCCCCACCATTGATTTAGTTATGTTATGTTTCAGATTGGATTGGTCATCGATGGTATATTGGGACATACGACATATATTAAATTGTGGCATCATGTAGACACGAATTTTAATTAAATAACCCAACCAGCTATGTTCACTGCAACTATTTTGAGAAGGGGCTTGATTCCAAAGAATAAGGAAGGGGAATGTTGAACATTGAGTCGTGGGGGAATAGCCATGTGTCACCACTCTCTTTTTCTCACCAGCACCTTAGTTAATCCATTGTTAGTTGGGGGTAGTGATTGGCTGGCAGAATACCACCATGCTCACACTCTCTCCATGACATGCCTTGGGGTAGGGGATGGTCTGTCCACTATGGGGATCAAGAGTCTATTCGTTTCCCTCATGCCGGGCAGACTTAAAAGGTTCCACATTCCATTTTTGGGGTTTTTCCTTCCCTCTCTCATGCCGATTGCTAGTCTGTGAGTTTTCTCCCCCGTTCATGTAGAAAGATGGTTCTCCTCTACCTCACGAATTTTTTGGACTGCGTATCAATTGTTTCTTCTGTTCACGTAGAGTTTTGTGTCTTTTTCCACCATTGCAAACTGCATAATGGTTATATTATTTTGCATCATTGAATCGTGGCTATAATGGCATCAATAGTTCTGTGGGTTGCATCTTTGTACATCACGCATAGTTGGGAGTTGTTCTTTCCCCATTTTTTGCCTGTGCAATTTCTCCAGCGATTGCATTGAGGATCGGGTGCTGTGGGTTCATAGTCATTTGTGGGATTCTATTTTCCCATGTTTTACTTGGCTGTGTTTCCCCTTTTTGTGGTGGTATCACTTGAAGAATTGCTGAGAGTTCCTACGTTCTGGTCGATTGTGTTTTTCCCCTATAAAAGCTTGAATAACTGTTTGGCTGCTTGCATGCAATGGCTTTGTCCTTGGATTGCATTGGAGTAGTGAATGAGGGCCTGTGGTGCTTGATAAACCTGGTGGGTTGAGAACCACAAAGATAGAGCTACTGAGCTGGATTTTTTCTCCACAACCCCTGAATAGCATTGGAAGGGAGATCAGGGTCTGAGGGACTGCGTTGCAGAGAAGGGACTGATTTCCTTGTGTTGGGTGTTTGTGGGTGTTATAGAAGCCAGGATGGTTCTGGTGTTGGTGTTTGTAGCTCTTCAATGAGCTCACCAACTTAGAATTTAGCCTTTCCTAGCTCCTGGATGGCCTGATAAACCCAACTTTGTTGGCTTGGCTGATCTGTTGTTCGCCTGATAAACCCAACTGTGTTGGGTTGGCTGAATTGTGTACCCTTGTGGTGTTGTTATCCTTGGCTATGTGTAATCCTGTTAGTTCCTTATTCCTTGTGGAATCATGCCCGGCTCTAGGGTGGTAGCCTTGCTGAAAAATTAAGGAACACATGGGCCTATGGTTGGGTGGAATGTTGCAGTGACGTAGCTGGTTGCGGAACAAGTTCTTATTAAGATAAGTATTCTTTCCTAACTTGTGTCTGCAGTTATGTTTACCGTTGATGAATGATGATATACATGTTAAATGCTGATATGTATATGCATGAGTATTGATTGATATGTTTTGCTTCCACTGTGTATGTGAATGATTATGCCTCGTAATATGTTTGATGTTTTAAGTATCATGCTTCAAAATTACATATATGTATGTTCATGTTCATGGGAATAGATCCCCGGATGTTTTGATGTATAGTAGCATCCTCTTCGTCGGTCGGAGGGTCGGGGACGTTACAGTGTGGTATCAGAGCTTTGGTTGCAGCATGGGCCTGAATGGGATTTAAAGATGAAGTGAAAGAGATTATGTTGCCGCATTTGGTCCTCAGAGGGCCATGAGAAACAGTTAACATAGGCAAGTTTCCTACTACCTAGAAGAAACCACGAGGAAAATTCAGAAAAGTTTCGAAGTGTTTTGGTCATCGGCACATCGGAACACTTAGATAGATGGATCGTCGATGCTTAGCTGATTGAGCAATGTCATTGTAGGTGACTAGGGAACTAACCATTCGATGCAGCAGTTGAAAGTCGTTCCGACAGCCGACGCAGCGGAAGAAAGTGAAAAGAGAAAAATTTTGAAAATTTTTCGAAGTCATAAAATCATCAGAAAAATTTAGATGACGAAACCATCAATCCGATGGCAGACCCTAGGAGAAATTAATTGTTCGAACCGTCGATGCCGTCGACAGAAAATATTTGTTCGGACCATCGACAGAAGAAGAAAGTTTCAAAATTTTGTTTAAGTGTTGTGTTGAAATCATCGGTGGAAGTTAGTTGATGAGACCGCCAATGGACGTCAGTGGAAATTAGTTGATCGAGTGCCCACTGTTGCGGAGGCCTAGACAACTATGCATCCGATGGGTAGAGCCTCTGACCGTCGATGGCGTAGAATTTCTGAAAGTTTTCTGAGGAATGGGATTATCAACGATCGGAGGAGAATAGTCGTTGACATCACCGAAGAATAGAATATGGAAGATTTAATACCGTGGAATACAAGGAAAGAAGAAAATACAAAATTTTATCTAAGGAACGAGATCATCGGTCATCGGGAAATGTTAGAGGATCAAAAAAGATTCAATGAAGGTGACCCATCATTGCGGAAGCTTAGACAACTATCCCACCATTGCATTAGTCTCTCCACTCACCAATGCCGAGGTCTTTAGTGAACAGTGGTTTCGAGTTCTGATAACATAACTACGGTGGCATGAAGTGCTCGGGAGTGCTGACGCTGCGGAAGAGTTAGGGCTTGTGGAAATCGTCGTTGCGGACGCCTAGAGGACTAAGTGTCCAATGACACTGTAGGATTCCGCCTCGACCACTGACAAAGATTTGTTCCATGGAAATTATAACGAGATTGTTGGCTTCCGTTGCAGAATGATAGACCACTACAGGCCCGAAACACTAGAAGGAAATAGACAAGCAGCTTGCCAATAGATGTCTGCAGAAACCATTGTAGGGTAACTTTCTGCCATTGCGGCTGCTCAAGGGACTGTGCACCCGATGAAAAATTGATTTTCTCGTCGATGCAGATCGAAAGTTTAGTTGGTTTTCCATTGAAACACCGGAGAGAAATAAATGAACATACCACCAATGAACTAGGTGTTTTGACCGTCGAAGAATTGGAAAGATAGCTGGGAAGAGGTCCAATTTGGCCTAAGGAAATTTGGGTTTTTGGAAGGGTTTTCTCAATAGTTTTTTCAATCAATTTTCGACTGTCTTTCAGTAGGTTTTCAAAAGATTATCAGCTGTCATAGGGCTGAAAAGAAGGAGAGAAAAACTTTGTGTTTTAAGCAAAATTTTGTTTTATGAATTTCCAGAAGAGGAAGGTAAGTAGTTTTGGTTTTATATTAATGATATGCATCTAATAGTTTGTTACTAACACATTGCAGAATTATAAACAACTTTCAAGAGTATTAGTCCAGAAAGAACGGTGTAGTAAAATAAGAGGTGGTTGAGTCATGAGAACCCGTGATGGGTATGATGCTTAGGATTCTTACGAGCGAGCAGAAGATGCCATGGGAGAAAATGTTTGTAATGGAAATGACGACATAGAGTCTAATGGAAGGAGATTCCAGGGGACACCGTCCGAGGTTGCAGCCACCATGAGAAGCTTGGTTAAAGCCCAGCAAGAGTAGCATTAGTTGAATGCTACCATATTTTAGAGTTTGACAGACTTGTAGAAAAAGATAGATTCTAGATGGGGTACATCAAGACCAAAAGGAAGTAAGAGAAGCATTAGGAGAAGAAGAAGGACTTCCAGTGGATCATCTGACTTTGAAGGATCCAACGGGGATACAAGTTCATATTCTTATAAAAATAAAAGAGGAAGGCACCATAGGGATCGCTCTCGAGATGAATTTAGGAAAGCTAAGCCTCCTACATTTGATGGTGAGATAAAGACGAGACAAGAAGCCAAAGCTTGGATTCTTGGGATAAAGAAGTAATTTCAAGTGTAGGATTATTCAGGAAACATGTAGGAAAGAGTTCCATATTCAATCTGCATGGAAGAGAATCCATTTAATGGGAACACTTCAAGAAAGTAAACAAGATCAGTGAAAGGAAACTGAAGTGGAAACAGTTCAATAAGTATTTCAGGCAGAAATACCTCTCTGACAGGTATTACGATGACAAGATCAAGGAGTTCCATGAGCTGGGATTGGGACAACAGACCATGGATGAATATGCAAATAAGTTTTTGGAATTGTTGAGGTATGTTTGGTACATCAGAGATCAAAAAGTGAAGATCCGGTTTTTGAGTGGATTGCCTCAAGCCTATAAAGATAGAATTGAGTTTTATGAACCTAGGACCCTTGAAGAAGCAATAAGGAAGGCTAAGTATTGCTATGAACAAAGCAAAGGTAAACCTGATTACCATAAGGCATGGAAGGACAAAAAGAATGAGAATTTTGACTAAAGAAGGAAAGGTTTCAAACCTTCTAGATTCAGGAATCAGCAGTAGCAGCCATCCCAAGCTACGAGTAATCCAGTTGGAGTGACGGGTGAAAAGCCTAAAGAGCCACATCAGAATAAAGGTCCACTAAAATGTTGGAAATGTGAAGGACCTCACTTGACCAGATATTGTCCACTTCAGAATGAAAGTGTAAGACCAACTTATAACATTTAGGGAGAAAAAACAGTGGGTTAACTAGCAAGAGAAGTCCCTAGAATTTATGTAGCACTGGAGGACCGCCAGGCAGATCACCAGTCAACTGTGGTTGAAGTTACAGGTAAGATTGTTGAACAATTTATTTCTATTTTGACTGTGGTTCTACTCACAATTACATTACTCATAGAGTAGTGGATATTTTTTCTTTTAAGAAGGACAAGCACAGGAAATTTTGGTTAGTTCAACTGGCCACTGGGACTAAGAGAAGGGTCAGTGAATCGGTAGAGAAGTGTCCATTGGTTATGAATGGATTGATCACTTTTGTAGATCTGAATGTACTACTGCTTGGTTTCTATGATATTCTCATTCAAATGGATTGGTTAGAAGCTCACCGAGTGAAGCTTGATTGTTATAACAAGACTTTTGAATGCATGGATGAAGAAGGAAACCTAGTAGTGGTGAAAGGTTTTCCAAAGGTAATTTCAGTAAGATAGGTTTCAGCAATGCAGTTGAAGAAGTTCTGTAGAAAAGGTTGCCAGTTGTATGCAACTTATATTCTAGAACCAATAGGAGATGAGACTGCTAGGTTGGAGAACTATCAGGTGTTACAGGAATTCAAGGATGTGTTTCCTAATGAAACTCTAGGGCTTCCTCCAAAGAGGGACATTGATTTTACCATTGAACTTATTCCAGGAGCAGCACAAGTGTCCAATACACCCTATAGGATGAGTACACCAGAGATGCTAGAGTTGAAGATGCAACTACAAGAGTTGTTGGAAAAGAAGTATATCCGACTGAGTGTTTCTCGTTGGGGAGCACCAGTTCTATTTGTGAAGAAGAAAGATGGTATACTCAGGTTATGTATTGATTATAGACAGTTGAACAAGGTTAATATGAAGAATAAATACCCTTTTTCTAGGATTGATGACCTCTTTGATAAAATGAGAAGAGCAAAGGTATTTTCCAAGATTGACTTGAGGTCTGGTTACCATCAGGTGAGAATCAAGGACGAAGACATTCATAAGACAGCCTTCAGTACAAGGTATGGACATTATGAGTTTGTAGTGGTACCATTTGGTCTCACAAATACACCTGCTACATTTATGTTCCTTATGAACAACATCTTTAGCAAGTATTTGGACAAGTTTGTTCTTGTTTTCCTTGATGGCATTCTTGTTTATTCCAAGAATGAGGAAGAGCATGAAGTGCATTTGAGATTGACATTGCAAGTGCTCAAGGAACATCAGTTGTATGCAAAACTGATCAAGTGTGACTTCTACAGATATAGAATTCATTACTTGGGTCACATTATCTCATAAGAGGGTATATCAGTATACCCTAAGAAGATCGAAGCCATTATGAATTGGCCTACTCCAAGAAATATGATGGATATAATATCTTCTATGGGACTTGCAAGATACTACATAAGATTCATTGAATGATTTTCCAAGGTTGCACATGCCATCACTTCTTTGTAAAAGAATGGAGTAAAGTTCGAATGGACTTCGAAGTGTGAAGAAAGCTTCCAGCAGCTGAAGAATCTTCTCACCAGTGCACCAGTATTGAAGGTCACAAACCTAGAGAAGGATTTTGTGGTATGTATCGATACATGCGGAAAAGGGCTTAGAGGATTCCTTATGCAGGACAAACACGTGATATGTTATGAGTCAAGGAAGTTGAAGGAGCATGAGAAGAACTATGCCACTCATGATCTAGAGCTTACAGTGATAGTACATGCCCTCAAGATGTGGAGGTATTACTTGATGGGTAGAAGATTTGAGCTCAGAGCAAACCATTGTGGTCTGAAGTATTTGTTTGATCAAACTACTTTGAATGCTAGGCAAGAAAGATGGCCGGAATTTTTGTGTGAGTTTGATTTCAAAATCAAGCACATAAAGGGAAAAGAGAACAAGGTAGCTGATTTGCTCAGCAGGAAGGTACAAGAAATGCATGTGGCATCTCTTAGTATTTTCCAATCAGATTTGAGGTAGCACATTGTTAATCATGTTGTTGGAGATGAATTGTATGAGCAGGTAAAAGACAAATTGCAGCAGCAAAGTCTTGAGAAGAAGTATGAGGGATATAAATTGGAAGAAGATGGAATTCTCACTTATAAAGACAGAATTTATATTTCAAATGTAGTAGATTTGAGGAGAGTTGTTATGGATGAAATCCATCAAGCACCATATTCTAGTCACCCAGGATATCACAAGACAATTGCTACAGCTAGAAAGCAGTACTTTTGGCTAGGTATGAAAAAGGACATGGCTGAATACATTTCAAGGTGCATCAAATGTCAACAGGTAAAGGTTGAGCATCAACATCCAGCATGATTGTTGCAACCTTTTCCAGTCCTGGAATGGAAATGGGAAGTTATTTCCATGGATTTTATTACAAGATTGCCGATGACTTGGAGACAACATGATTCCATCATGGTTGTGGTAGACAAGTTGACAAAATAAGCATATTGTATACTAGTGAAGTATATGCACAAGACTGATGACATTGCAAATATCTTCATGAAGGAGATTTTCAAATTGCATGGATTGCTGAAAGCATTAGTTTCTGACATATATGCCAAGTTCACTTCCAATTTTTGGAAAGGGTTGTTTGCAGATTTGGGCACAAAGTTAAACTTCAGCACTGCATACCATCCTTAGACAGATGGGAAGACAGAAAGAGTTAATCAGGTGCTTGAAGATATGCTTTGAATGTATGTGATAGACAAACCATCCAAGTGGGAATATTACTTAAACTTGGTAGAGTTTGCTTACAACAATGGACAGCAAGAATCCTTAGGGATGAGTCCATATGAAGCTTAATTTGTATGGAAGAAGGTGTAGAACACCAACGAATCGGGATAACCCAATAAACAGAGTTGTGCTTGGACCGGAATTGCTCAAGGAAATAGAGGAAAAGGTTGTAAATATTAGGCAGAATCTGAAAGTAGCACAGGACAGATAGAAAAGCTATGTAGATAAGCATCGGATAAACAAAGAGTTCAGTGTTGGGGATCATGTTTGCCTCAGAGTGAAAGCAAAGAAAAGTTCCTTGAAGCTTAGAAGTTGTGCCAAGTTGTCACCTATATATTGTGGGCCATTTGAAGTGCTTGAAAGAATAGGGCCTGTTGCATATAGAATTGCATTGCCTGCTAGTACTAGAGCTCATAATGTTTTTCAGGTTTCTTTGCTTAAGAAATATGTACATGATCCTAAACTGTCATTAATTGGGATGTGATTCAGGTGGAAATTGAGGGAAAGTTCCAAATTGAGCTAATGCACATCCTCGACATGAAGGTCACATTACTTTGGAACCAAGCCATAGAAAAGGTAAAGGTGAAATGGAAGCATTACAAACCTAAAGAGGCTACATGGGAGCTGGAGGATTCCATGCGATTGGCACATCCATTTTTGTTCAATCCTGCAAAACACTAAGGCAAAACCAGTGTATCTTTTTGTTCAAATTTTGTAAAGCACTGAGAATAGTGCTATTGAAGGGGGAGGGGAATGCAACACCTTAGTTTTGACCCCATTTGCATTAATACATATGTTGTAAGTAATCATGGTGAGGAGCTAAGGAAAAAGGCCCCACCATTGATTTAGTTATGTTATGTTTCGGATTGGAATGGTCACAGATGGTATATCAGGACATATGACATATATTAAATTGCGGCATCATGTAAACATGCATTTTAATGAAATAACCCAACCAACTATGTTCACTACAACTAATTTCAGAAGGGGCATGATTCCAAAGGATAAGGAAGGGGAATGTTGAACATTGAGTCATGGGGGAAGAGCCATGTGTCACCACTCTCTCTTTCTCACCACCACCTTAGTAATTCCATTGTTATTTGGGGGCAATGATTGGCTGGAAGAATACCACCACGCTCACACTCTCTTCACAATGTGCCTTGGGGTAGCAGATGGTCTGTCCACTATGGGGATTGAGAGTCTGTTCATTTCCCTCACATTGGGCAGAGTTAAAAGGTTCCACATTCCATTGTTGGGGGTTCACCTTCCCTCTCTCATGCCGATTTCTATTCTGTGATTTTTCTTCCCCATTCACGCAGAAAGATGGTTCTCCTCTGCCTCACGGATTTGTTGGCCTGCGAATCAATTCTTTCCTTTGTTCACGCAGATTTTTCTATCTTTTTACACCATTGCCAGAATGCATAATTGTTCTATTATTTCCATCACTAAATCGTGGATGTAATGGCATCAATAGTTCTGTGGGTTGTGTCTTTGTCCATCACGCATAGTCGGGACTTGTTCTTTCCCCATTTTTTGCCTGTGTAATTTCTCCAGCAGTTGCATTGAGGATCGGGTGCTGTGGGTTCATAGTCGTTTGTGGGATTCTATTTGCCCATGTTTTACTTGGCTATGTTTTCCCTTTTTGTGGTGGTATCGCTTGAAGAATTGCTGAGAGTTCCTACGTTCTGGTCGATTGTGTTTTTCCCCTCTAAAAGCTTGAATAGTTGTTTGGTTGCTTGCATGCAGTGGCTTTGTCCTCGGACTGCATTGGAGTGGTGAATGAGGGCCTGAGGTGCTTGATAAACTTGGTGGATTGAGAACCACATAGATAGAGCTACTGAGCTATATTTCTTCTCCATAATCCCTGAATAGCACTTGAAGGGAGATCAAGGTCTAAGGGACTACGTTGTAGAGAAGGGACTGATTTCCTTGTGTCAGGTGTGTGTGGCTATTCTATAAGCCAGGTTGGTTCTAGTGTTGGTTTATGTATCTCTTCAATGAGCTCAATAGCTTAGAATTTATCCTTTCCCAGCTCTTGGATGGCCTGATAAACCCAACTTTGTTTGCTTGGCTGATCTGTTGTTCGCCTGATAAACCCAACTGTGTTGGCTTGGATGAACTGTGTACGCTTGTGGTGTTGTTATCCTTAGCTATGTGTAAGCCTGTTAGTTCCTTATTCCTTGGGGAATCATGCCCGAATCATGTGTGGCAGTGTTGCTGAGATAATGACGAGCATGCGGGCCTATGGTTGGGTGGAACGTTGGAGTGACATAGTTGGTTGCAGAACAAGTTCTTATTAAGATAAGTGTTCTTGCCTAACTTGTGCCTAAAATTATGTTTACCATTGATGAATGATGATCCATGTGTTAAATGTTGATCTGTATATGCATGAGTATTGATTGATATGTTTTGCTTCCATTGTGTATATGAATGATTATGCCTCGTAATATGTTTGATGTTTTAAGTATCATGCTTCAGCATTACATATATGTATGTTCATGTTCATGGGGTTAGATCCTCGGATGTTTTGATGTATAGTAGCATCCTCTTCGCCAGTTGGAGGGTCGGGGATGTTACATTGGTAAAAGGTGACTTGTCTACAAAATGGTGATTTCAAGTTCTCCTTCAGTTTATACTGCAGCTATCAAATATTTCGAAGATCAATAATATCTTTTGAGATATGGATATTGACCATCAAATTAGGATCTTTTCCTATTTTATAGAAACTATTTTTTATTGTCTATTTTTAGCAAATTTGATCCAGTTTTTCAAGATCTAGAATAATTTTTTAAAGGCTATAAATCCTATGACTTCCGTAGAAAAAAGGGTTCAACTTTAGAGACTTTTCACATATTGTAAGCTTAAGATTCTCATTTTTAGATTAGTAACACAAGCTTCTTTTGCCACTACTTGTTCATATTTCCATCTTCTTGTCTACTGTATACTTGCACCTGACTGTCAAATTCATGTTAATTATGTTTGTATGATGTTTGATAACTATCAACTTATCAATACATACATAAACTATAATTTGTAATTACTTGTTTTATCTGGCCATTCATATATACTTTGTGTGTATGTTTCTTCTACTAAATTAAGTGTTCTTCGTACATTCATTTATTTACAACTCTCTGAATTGTGATGGTTAAAAGCTTTGTCAATCTGGTTGTGTTTATGCATGTCTTGAGTGATTAAGGTTTTATTTATTCATTTGACTTGATCCATTTGAGTGAATCATTGATAAAATAATAAAGTTACCAGGCATCTTCAAGCTGCAACCTAGAAGAGTTTCCTAGAGTGCTAATAAATTGGCGTCGTTTCTAAGGAGAAGAGATTGAATCTTAGCTTCCCTAGGAGATGACATGGATCCAACTTTGATGATAGACAAAGTGTGGATATTATCCTGGTTTTAATAATATATCTGGAGACTCCATTGGAACAAAGTGTCTTTGAGAAGACCAAGTACCAGAACAAATCCTCAAAGGCCACTAGTGACACCTGTTTCAGATCCTGAACAGATTATAAGGAGAGGAAGAGCTTCACAAAGACAAACTTCCAAATCTACAAGGGGAACTCCATCATGTAAATATATAGGTACTTCTTATGTTGTATTGAAAATACCTCCCTTTAAATCTTCTTCTGGTGAAGCATCTAGTTCTCATAAAATTATAAGTGAATCAAAAAATTTGAATGTTGAGGAATCTTCAAACACTTCTGCTTCTAGAGATCCAATTCCTGGAAACTCCACTGGGGTAAATATACCACCTATACCCCCTCATCTACCACCCACACTAGCAACATCTTCTTCTGCGGCTTCCATACCCACATCCAATATGGCTGCCCCTCTGACTAAGATGGAAAAGATCCTCGTTACCAGATATTCCCCTCCAAATTTTCCTAACCCCCTTTTTTCTATTCCTATTGGATATTATCTAAAATATATGCCTAAGTTTACTAGGGAGGGAGATTTTACAGCTGAAGAACGTTTAGAGGCATTTTACAGTTATGTTCAGAGTATAAATATTAAACAAGAGGATGTGTGGACTAGGGTTTTTGTGCAAAGCTTAGATGGTCAGGCTAGGAAATGGTTCAAAGAGTTACCTTCTGGGCCAGTATCTGGCATTGAAGCTCTAGATGACATATTTTTGAAGCATTGGGGAGAAAGAAGAGACCACCTTTACTATATCACAAAGTTTAGCAATTTGAGGAGAGAGAATGGCGAGTGTGTTTCAAATTTAAGAAAAGATATTTAACAAAATGTTCAGCATGAATTAGAGGAAATTTGAGGTCTAAAATGGGCCTCCTAAGGAAAATAATAAAATAATAGTTATTAATTTTGGAGGAAGAATGAAAAAACTACTTTTTTTGTTCGTATTTTCGACATATCTCCTTATGTTTTTACTCAAATTCCGAGAAGGAGAGATCATTGGATGCATAATTTAATTCGACATCGAATGAGTACCCACACTACATACTTTTGATAGACCCCGCTACCTCAAAAACAAGAAATACATAAAAAAATGTGATGATGACATCATCATCACATTTTTTTATGTATTTCTTGTTTTTGAGCTAGCGGGGTCTGTCAAAAGTATGCAGTGTGGGTACTCGATGGATGCATGAATTAAATTCCACATCCAACGAGCTCTCTCACTTGGAATTTGAGTAAAAACACAGGGAGATATCTCAAAAATTTGAACAAAAAAAGAAGTTTTTTTTTATGACAAATATGTCAATTCAACCATTATGGTTGACTCATTTTATTGAAATTCTATTGGTTCTTGAATTCAAACTCACAAAATTTATTGTTCGCACATTTTGTTATAAGGTCCATTTTAGACCCCAAATTTCCTCTAATGATCCCTGCTGAGATAAAACCTACAGAGAATTCAACCAAAATTACTTATGCAAATGCTTTTGATTCTGAAATTTGTCTTCTTCTCAAAGAAAGAAGATCTACTTCTTTATCACTCATGCAAGATGGTGCTCTTTAATTTGATTCTAATATTGTTGCATCTCAAAAACTTAAGGGAAAAGTGGACACGAAGAAGAAATCTTTAGATCCTCCTTTATCAGAAACAAAAATGGAAAAAATGGCCAAGATATTGGACAGCTTAAGAACTTAAATGTCTAAACTTAAAGATTGAGTTCAACTACCTGTAAGAGGTAAAGAGAGAAATGACTTTGCTCCTAGAAACCCTAATATTTCCCCTTACAGAAGAAATAACCCATAGGATGAGATCCTCCAAAGCGATAGGAATCCATCTGAGGAAGAAAGAATTGGAACTCCTTTCTTGAAGAAGAACAAGAGTTTACTCAGGGAGAAGGAGAAGTAGAAGATAATATCAATTGCATGGAAGATCAAGTTGATCCCTCTTTCTTGACATAATCAAATTATGAGGAATCCCTCATGAACAAGCAGATCACTGAAGAATCCTTGCATCAGGTAGTTAATCAAGGAGGTTACAATTTGAGGTCCAATCCTACTGCTCCAAAACCTTTGATTGTTGATCCCGTAAAGAAGAATCATGTCCCTACAAAATAGTCTTCTTCTCCAGTTAAAAAATTTTCTACTCTTGCAAAAAATATTGTTGCTCCTTCAAAACAGCAGCAAAGGCCATTGCATCCATTAGTCCATGATCAAATCTAGCTTAAAGCTCCACCACAAGAGGTAAGAACTTTTGACAATTTGTCTTATTCTTTCAATCTTGAATTAGAAATTTAGAAATTGAAAATCCCTTTTCCCTTGATAGAGCTTATGAATAATGATTCCTTTAAGTCATTTATACTGAAATCTCTTCAACCAAAGACACCCATAGATGTCAACTTTGTAAATTTGCAAGATGATAAGCCCACATTAACCCTAGGTCCTATGGTTGAAGAACCAGATGAGTCTTTTCCACCCTTCTATATATCCTTAAACATCCATGACAAGATCCTTCACAACTGTTTGCTTGACTCAGGAGCATCCCACAATATTATGCCAAAAGCGGTGATGGATGAGCTTGGGCTCAACATCCCAAAACCTTACCATGATATTTTCTCTTTTGACACTAGGAAAGTGAAATCCCCAGGTCTCATAAATGACCTTGTCATAAACCTCTCCCATATACATTCAAAAAACATAATGATGGATGTAGTAGTTGCTAATATCCCACCCAATTTTTTCCTCCTGTTGTGTCATTCATGGAGTAAAAGTCTAGGTGGATCTTACTTATGATACAATCCCAATGTTTGGAGGAGAAACCAAGAGACTCTAAAGAGAAAATCAGCTTGCCTACATCATCAGTAATGAAAAAAATTCTATAAATCATCCCATATATGCTGTGGACATAGACTTTGGGGCAGGTATTCTGCAAATAGATGATTCTTAGCCAGTACATATGCATCTCACAAACCCTACCTATTAGAAACCTTAAGAAGTAACCACCTCTGTCTGGAGCATGTTTTTTTTATGGAGCCAGTACTCGAGCCTCAACAAGTGCAGGTGTAGTTTTGATTTCTCCTTTAAAGGAGGCTATTCATTTTTTCTATAAACTTAATCTCAAGACTCCTAACAATAAAACAAAGTATGACGATTTGCTATTAGGGGTAAAGGCTACTAAGGAGAGGGAAATCATGTGTGTGAAGATATTTGGAGATGCAAATCTTAGCATACAGTAGGTGAACAACACTTTTCAAGCAAAGAATGTCAGGCTAAAAGCATACATAGATGTGGTATGGAAACTTAGGGGATCTTTCATGATTTTGACATTTCCTATATACCTAGAGCTATGAACCATCTAGTTGATTCCCTTGCTGTCTCTGCCAGTATGTTCATTCCTCCTATGCCTCCTAAATTAAGCTATGAAATCCAAGTCAAGTACATGCCATCCCTACCTGATAATGTTAAATATTGGAAAGTATTTGAGGATGATGATGAACTCCGTAAATTTCTCCAGGTAGTTGATGAATTTTCTGATATGCATATTGACCAAGAAAATCTAAATGTAGAGGAATCCCAGAAGCCCAAATTGAAGGGGAAAATGGGTAAACAGAATATTGTTCAGTTGCCAATAAATCATATACCTCAGGGTCTAGTACATCTTGAGAATATTTTTGACCATAATGATGTCCCCTTCAAACCTGTGAAAAGGGAGAAACACCCCGTTGTCCATGAGCATAATATAGGTAGCCAAATTCATCCTAAATTCATAAATTTGTCTACTGAGTTGAATGCTGATCAGAGGTCAGAATTTTGCAGTCTTATGAAATAATTTGTTGATATATTTGCTTGGGAATACAATGATATAAAAAAATATGATACATATATCATTCAACATAGAATTCCCATGGAAAAGGACACCATCACTTTCAAATAGAAATTAAGGCCTATTAGTCCTCTCTTACTGCCTGTGATTGAGAAAGAAATCAAAAAGATCCCTGATGCTAAAATCATAATCCCACTGAGGTATTCTAAATGGATTGCAAATTTAGTAATAGTGAGGAATAAAAATGGTGAGATAAGGGTATGTGTCGATTTTAGAAACCTAAATAAATGCTCCAAGAAAGACAACTACCCCTAACCCAATACGGAGCATCTGTTGCAAAGAGTTTCAGGAGCTAGTGTCATGTCAATTCTAGATGGCTTCTCAGTCTATAATAAAGTTTCTATACACCCTGATGATCAAGAAAAATTTTCTTTTACCACTCCTTTGGGTACCTTCATGTATGCCAAGATGCCATTTGGGCTGATGAATGTTGGGGACACCTTTCAAAGGGTCATGGACATAGCCTTTGTGGGATTAAAGGCCAAGTTTGTTCTCATATATATTGATGTCATCACTGTATACTCAAACAGTTATGAAGAACATTTGCAGCACTTAAAAAAGGTTTTTCTAAAATGTAGACAGTCTAGGATTTCTCTGAACCCAAAAAAGTATCAATTTTCTCTCAAGGAGGGAAAAATCCTAGGCCACATAGTTTCAGCAGAAGGTGTGAAGATTGATCTTGTTCATGTCGAAGCAATTCATAAATTATCCATACAAAGGTCAAAAAGGGATATCCAATCATTCCCTAGTAAGATAAATTTTGTCAAGAGTTTTATTCCAAATTTTTTTGAGTTAGTGAAACACATAACTTCCATGTTGAGGAAGGAATCTAAAATCAAATGGACAGAAAATGCAAGAGACTATTTTGAAGCCATCAAGCAGGCTATCATGGAAGCTCCTACTTTAATTAGTCTAGATTATACCAAGGGCTTCTATATTTTGTCTTTGCTTCCTATGATACATTGGCAGTAGTTTTGTTACAGAAAGATGATGAAGGTCTTGATCACCCAATTTTTTTTTCATCAGAACATTGAGGGATGCAAAACTAAAGTATGATCCTATCAAAAAAACCAGCTTATGCTCTGATTAAGTCATTGAAAGCTTTCAGAATTTATATTTTACATACAAAGGTCATTGCCTATGTCCCTTTAGCTTCTGTGAAGGATGTCTTAACCCAACCTGACATTGATGGCAAGAGATCCAAATGGATTGCAAAGCTGATTGAATTTGATATAGAAGTAAAGCCCACCAAGCTAGTAAAAGGCCAAGGCCTAGCTAATCTTATGATTGAAGAAAATTGTGATCTACTAGACATGAATTTGACTGGTATAAGTTCAGCAAGCTTGCAGACAGAGGTAGTAGTAGAAGAGCAGCATGGAAATCAGCAAGTGGCTGAGAATTTGTCTTCATGTGAGTCGTATTCAGGTATTATTCATTTTTTGCAAAAATTAGATGTTCCTCCTGAACTTAGCATGACTCAAGCATGGGCTCTTAAGCTTATATCTATTAAATTTTGTAGAATTAACAATCTATTGTATTGGAAAGATCCTTCTGGTATTTTGCTGAGATGTTTAGATGAAGAAGAGTCAGTTCAAGTCATGCATCAGTTCCATTCAAGGATATGTGGAGGCCATCATTACTGTAAAACTACAACTCACAAGATTCTAAGGGTTGGTTACTATTGGCCTATTCTTTTCTCTAATGTGTGTACCTTTGTGAAATCTTGTGACAAAGGACAAATATCCATAGGAAATCAACCGCTCAAATCTTTTCCCCTTAGACCTATTGTAGTGAATGGTCCTTTCTAGTAGTGGGGTCTGGATTTCATAGCAGAGATTAATCCTTCATCCAGTGGTCAGCACAGGTGGATTCTAGTAGCCACTGATTACTTTACCAAGTGGACAGAGGAAATTCCCACAAATAGTGCCACTCATCAAGTCATCATGAAATTTCTATATGAAAACATCTTTATCAGATTTGGCTTCCCAAAAATACTAATGACTGATAATGCACCATCTTTTAAGGCAAGTGCATTGGTTGACATGTGTTATGGAGAGAAATTCCTATGGCTTGGGGTACCACAACAGACAGGTTGACTCCAAAAATCAATCCTTTCCAATATGCAATAGAAATTAAATGTCTAACACTAAAGGATCAGACGTCGTACCTTATTCCGGATGGTTGAAGTAGATCCACGTTGAGCTTTCCAATCTTCAACTTGAATTGATAGATTACTTCCTCAACAACAAGAAAAAAATACAAGAATTTTATATATCATGGTCTTAGATCTATTATAGCATATATAATCAATAATGTACAAGCATTTGACATAATCCCATGGATAAAATATTCATTCAAACACACATTATTGGACAGGAAATGATATTTCTATTAATATAAATCAGAGATTACAAGATACAACCTCTGAGGGCACGTCTGCAAACCGGAGAAACTGAATCCCCCACTTGGGCCTCCACCACCTCAATCCTCCATCTCTCGATAGCAAGATCACAAGCAAAAGGCAAGCTTGGGAAGAACACACTAGTGCTCCAAGGGACAAAGGGATGCAGACTCAAGCATAAGTTCCGCCAACAATGGACTATTGTTTCTTCGCTCTCAATTCTCTCTTCTTGCCTTCAATGTACCAAGGGGTTCCTTATATATCTTTTCAAAGGGGTAATGAAAGGTTGAATCCGAGCGATCTCAAGGCATAGGGAAGGCCAAGAGTCTAATGAGTCGGATCCATGTCAAGGAAAACTCCAAAAGGATTTGGATTATGCACACATATTGATGTACGCGGTTTTAGTGGTCAAACCCGCATATATACACGCTTATAGGTTTAAAAGTCACGTGTATCATTTTTCATATGTTTTTAGGGATGATCAAGGAAACATCAAAGGACAAAAAATGGTCCATGGGGTCTGAGGAGTCTACAGGGGGACAAGGGAAGACCATACAAAGTGTGATTCACCTGGAGTGGTGAAATCAACTATAACAGATGCCCCCTAATGTGTGAGGTTAGAGGGGTCATACGATGGCCGAAATACATTATAAGTCCATCCCAGAAGTGGAGTGATGAATGATCCCAAATGGAAGACCAACCACCCAATCAACATAGTACAATAATACAACTCTGCATATAACTGCAAATACATATAGCAGTCCCCGATACATAAGAGTACAATGGCCATGAATAGGCATGATACATGATATCACATATGTGGTCATATCCATGTACAATATACATAGATCAGAATCTCCATGATGAAGATATACATAGGACCATGATCTCCTTAATGGCTGAAGATATAACAGATCAAGATCTCCATAGTGGCTGGAAATATCTAACATATACTGGAATCAAGTCACGAGAGCTGAAATCTCATGAACACTGGCACGATCAAGGAGGTAGCATATAAGAGATGCCACCAATCTGGAAAGTCTTCTACACAAACTGCTATGAGTACATGTCCTACTATGTGAATAAAGGTGTTGAGGTCGAACATAGTATTCCATCGTCTGATTACCAGTCATTAATGTATACCTTTAACAGATGTGAGATCACCCACTGATAATGAAAATGGGAATCAAGGTACTAGAGTGAAAACTAACAAGTGTGAATAAATGTGTTGAGGTCGAACACTTGAGAGGATCCATCGATCAGGGGACATTGATGTATTCCCAAGAACTGTCGATGGCGAGAGAACCTGCCACTGATGACTGCAAGTCTCAAGGAACTCAAAAGGACTCTAGATTCCAATCCCAGAATAAATGATCTAAAGTCAATGGGATGAAATCCACTGGAAGGAGGGCATTAAGGCATCCCCCATCATCCAACATGAGGTACTCAGCAAAGCTGTATAATGTGGAAGGACTCGATCATAAGGTGCACGAACCAGTAACTGTACCAGGAATGGCCGACATGAAAAGTCAAGATAACTGAGGAATGGTCGACTTAGGCTTCAACTTCCTTCGAACAAGAGAATAATGGCATATGGTGACTAAATGAAGGCAGCATAGACTCGATATACAAACTAGGACATCTCTGCAACACAGGAGGTATCAACAGAGGCTCCATAGGGACTAAAAGCTTAACCAGTCGGTGGAGATAAGCTCAAATAAATGAGTACAGCTCCTAAAGTCAAACTATAGCCCAACCAATGGATGTGATATATAGTGCTCTGTTTGAAGGCGACACGACTCGATAGCTGCCATAGATAACATCTTTCCTTGTCCGGATTTTTGGTTTTTTAATTTTTTTTTTGGACTTTTTCAGTTACTTAAAAAGCTTGAAAAAAGAATAAAATAGCTTTATAGTTACAAACTAGTAGGAGATGAGTGTCATAAGGGAAAAAAAACTAGTTCCAAGCAGTGCAACATACCTACGCTCAATGCAAGGATACATGTACAGGATATCGACACTTGGGGGGAAATCCCCTCCTGGTAAAAAGGGAATCAAGCTGCAAAGGATATAAAAAATGGCTCTGCATGGCTAGACATGAGGCAAGCTCAGGCTATATGGCTGAAACACAATGTCAAGGGAGCTGGCATAAAGCTCAATAAGGTAGACAAAGATCATGAGGGAGTCCTGAGGGAAATAGGCCATCAAAAGATCAAGAGGAGTATGAGGCTCTTGTGAAATGTCATGGCAGTATTGTACAACGAACTCCCACACCCTAAAGGAGAAAATGTTAGCATGGGCACCAAATGCAAATAGGGCACTAACTAGGGTACCCATGTATGGTAAATCTCTACCAATCATATCATGCCACTTCTAAAGCAGTAAGAAGGTTCTGCGACATAATAGAGTGGGTTCGTACCTAAGGTCATGATGAGATGGTCATAAGGTTATGCAAAATGCAAACAGTGATGAAACCTAACCTACATGCCAGTTTAGACATGATACCTGAGATCGACACGAACGGGTCAATCCAATGGCTGAAACGACACTGAAAAAGGTCTTCTACATCACGAATTATGTCAAAAATGGTCCAAAATGGTTAGAAAATGTCGAAACTATAGGAAAGGGGGTAAAAATTTTCAAATATTTGAAAATTTTCTATAAATAGTAAAAATTCAAAATATTAAAAATCATTTAAAACTTTTACCCATTTGAGCTTTGATTTTCAACAGAGAATTCCAGGAGATCCAGCTGGCGGAATTCACTATCGTTCCTTCCAAGTACTTACTCATGCTCTACTCTGGCATTTTGATAAAAAATTTATGAATTTTCATGGTCAAATAAGGTTTCTGGGTCAACCCAAATAAGGTTTTTGGGTCAACCCAATATGAGCGCTGCAGCCAACGTGGAAATTGAGATTTTTTCCGCGTATAGGGCTGGATATACATGGAAAATGACCTCAAACCCGCATACATATGCGGCTGTTTTGAAAATAGTCGTGTATGAGGCTGCGCATATTGTTTTTTCAATAAAATAATGGGAAAATTTGCAATTTCTTGTGCAGGATGGTCCTAGAGTGGAGAGAGCATGAGCATGGTGAAGTAGAGGAAGTAGTAAGGGCCGATTTAATGGCTCAACAAGCTCTATGTGCATGTGGACTCTACAAGTTTTGGTGTCTTGGTGGTTTGAGGGCCAAACCAAGACTATTACAGATGTTGGTAGATTATTGGGATATAGACTTGGAGTCCTTCCATATTGATGGGATGTCCCTCACCATAGAGGTGGAGGACATATACTTAATCAATGGGCTTTCTAGACGAGGGGAAGTGCTAAACCTTCGTTCCCGTGGTGGGCCACGAGGTGGCCTGACTATCGACGATACATTGCAGTGTACTGTTATCCAGACACCGAGAAGGTGGGGAGTCAAGTCCCTACCAATGCTATACAGGTTTTGGGCCTAAAGGCCATATTATTGGCACTGGGAAGGATAGTAGTCTTGGCATCAATCCACCAGGCCTCGCGGCCTCTGATGTTCTATGCAGTGGAGTGCATGAGACCCACGATCTACGACTGGAGTACTACACTACTGAGCAACATGAAACACCAGCTCAGTGAGTGTAAGGAAGGAAGGGTGCGAAACTTCGGGTTCAGCAGTATTTTGAGCATGCTTTTCTTCGGGTTCTAGGATTGAGCCCCAGAGTGGACGTTCCTCTTCACGGGGTTCGAGATCCGTCCCAACAGTGTTGGGCAGATGCTATGCGCAGACTGGGGGGTGGTAGGGTGGCCAATCCATATCCAGCTAACTTCTTTCCATGGTGGCGACGACAGATAGTTGCCATTGATGACTACCCCTATGCAGGGATATATTTCTGGGGGGATCCAGACATGCCGCTACCACCAAGATTGGCATATGGTGATATAGGTAACAAATCTCGACCCTCTCTTTTAAATTTTTGAGTTATTTAATTTTTTTGTATTTTATTGAGTATATGGAATCAAAAGGACATATTTTTGGGTGATGATACATAGTGACATGTACCATTTTTGGCCAGAGGGCTTCCCTCATCATAGACGGAGGGGAAGAGGAGATGACATCATCGGTGTGGATGCGGAGCGAACACTCCTGAGCATTCATACCAACTTTGTGAGATTGACACATAGATTTCCCATGGCGCAAGTCAAGGACTTGCCTGAGGCCATGCAGCGGTAGGTGGTCAGTGTACCACGCGCATGGGTGTGTTTATTTCGACGGCTGGCTAGAGCCATAGTGACCTTTCATGATCACAACCCTCCTCCTCCTCCATAGGATTAGACACCTGGGAGTGTATACATTTTGTACGACCGTGTATTATATGATGGTGGCTTAAAATCCCCAATTTTGTATCATGACACTATGTATTATCACATTTTTTATGTATATATAAATTTTTTTATGGTGATCGATTTATTTATTTACATGTTGAAAAATTGTGTTTGTGATTAATTTATTGTGAATGAAACAAATTCCAATCTAACACGTAGTTAGCATATGAGTCAGCAACTTGATTATTATTTCTTGGAATGTGTATATATGTTATATTTTCAAATTGTCGTTCTGACAATCTCACACGCAAGAACCTTCTCAATAATGTCAGATCTCTAACATGGTACAAACCATTGAGCTGTGACACTACTAAATTCGAATCAAGACGTACCTCAAGAGATAGAACACCATGTAAAATGACATCCCGTAGAAGCTCAATAACGGCGCTGTATTCAGCAACATTGTTGGAAGATGGCCATAGACATACACCTCCTGAAGATAGTACCTGACCCATAGGAGTATAAATCACCCAAGCAGCAAAGGCTGAGTGTTGAGTGTGACGGCTTGCACCATCCATGAATCCTATGTAGATGGAAGATTCCATTGACATCTTCCAAAAGAAATGAAAACTAATCACAAACCCGATCACGATAAGAAAAAGACCTAACTATGCAAAGTTGTACAATAATATACAATAAGAAGCCTTGGCTAAATATCATGCATAGTATTTTTTGAGATAGAGCCCATTTCTAGGCTCCGCTAAGGTCGTTCCTTCGTAATCCACTAACTCATATGCACCCTTCTCTAACACACACTTGACCACGTAAGTACCACGCCACATAGGACTAAATTTCCTTTCCCCCAAGTGTTATTTCGGTTGATCCCACAAAAGGACCAAGTCTCCTTCACTAAACAGCCTTGTACAGACAGACTTATCATACTGGACCTTAACGAAATGTTTATTGACTTCTAGAGCCACCAAGGCATCCCAACATTTCTCATCAAGTTGCTCAAGGTGAACCAAACGCTCCTCCAATGAGGAAGTGTCCGGTAAGAGTTCCACAGTTAGCTTCAATGAAGGAATTTCTCATTCAACCAGCAATATCGAATCCACTCCATGTACAAGCTGATATGGAGAAAAACCAGTGGCAGTCTTAACAGCGGTTCGATATGCCCACAAAGCAGGATATAACATAATGTGCCAATTATTCTTGCTTTGTGCGATGGTTTGTTGGAGAATGGATTTGAGTGATTTATTCACTGCCTCTACCTGTCCATTCGCTTGGGGATAGTAAGAAGATGAATTCTCTTGCTTATACCCTAATTTGGATGCCAACTCTTCCATCATACGGTTCTGAAAGTGCAAGCCATGGTTAGTGACAAGATCTTTCAGAATCCTGAACCGAGCAATAATTTGGTTTAACACAAAGTGAGCGGCTGTCTCACTGTCGGATTTTACTGTGGGCATAGCCTTAGCCCATTTCATGAAATAATCAACAACCACTATAATGTGATGGTGCCCCCCAGCTGAAGCTAGGTTGCAGTCCATAAAATCGAGCCCCCACTTAGTGAAGGGAACGACGGTGATAATGGGATGTAATGGGGTAGGTTTCAAGCGCATATTACGTACGAATACCTGGAAAGGGTGGCACATCCTGACCGCATCCATACAATATTTAAAGATCGACGGCCAGAAATAACTCGCTCTTGAAATATTTTGAGCTGTAGAAATCCCAGATAAATGACCACCACACGCCCCTTCGTGACAATCATTCAACACTACCTCAGCCTCTTCATGATTTAAACAACGTCGTAAAATGGAATCTACCCCACAGAGGTACAAAGTATTGTCCACTATGAGGTAGTTCTTAGAGATGCGACGTAAACATCGTCGTTCATCTTGCGAGAGGTGGGTAGGGGTCTTTAGTGTTTGTAAATATATTATGATATTCCCATACCATGGGTCTAACGTTGAGATTAATAATATGTGTTCATTGAAAAACGTATCTTCACAAACCAACTCCTCGGCCTTGCTCGGGAAATCTGATATAAGCTCTGCAAAAATTAAAGACTTCTTCGATTTTGCCGAAACAAACTCGAGATCGAATTCTTGTAGAATGACAATCGATTTATTATACTTTCCCCCAATCATCCTTTGGGTGAGGATGACTTGAAATGGATTGACATGGGCCACAACCAAGGTCTGGCGAAGGAGAATATAATGTCTCAACCGCTGAACCACATGTACGGTAGCTAAAGCAAGCTTCTCGACATGAGAATAATGAATTTTTGTGTCAATAAGGTTTTGGCTCAAATAATATATGACATGCTCTTGGAGCTCCTTATCCTCTTGAACCAAAACCATACTAATCATCTCTAAGGACATGGCCACATATAATATAAAATCACAGCTACAATCCAGAGGACTAATCATCGGGGCCGATGCTAGGGTTCGCTTGAGTGCATCGAAGGACTCCTGAGCTCGCTCATCCCAATAAAAGGGGGTGTCCTTCTTCAAGCTACGCATGAAGCCTCTAGTCAAATTGGAAAAGTTGACAACAAATCTTCATAAGAATTTTTCCATGCCTTACAAACACTAAAGATGACAAATATTATTCGGGGGAGACAACTGAAGTATTTCCTCAACCTTCAAAGGGTCGACTCTTATACCCTATTTAGAAACGATGAATCCTAACAAATGCCCTGATTTCACACAAAAGATGCACTTGTGAGGATTTAATCTAACCAAATAGTGCTGGCGTCTTTCGAATACCAATCTCAAGTGATAGGGATGAAGCATTCTCATGCAAGAATGAGCAGCGAGGTCATCCAAAAATACCTCTATAATTGACTTGAGATCGTGTAAAATAAAGGTCATCGCCCGCTGAAATGTAGCTACGGTGTTTTAAAGTCCAAAAGGAATTTTCCGATATGCAAAATTTCCCCAAGGACAAATAAATGCAGTCTTATGTTGGTCCTCAGGTTTAATCTGTATCTGATTACACCCGGAAAATCCGTCCATAAAGGAGAACACCTCGCTACCCGCACACTCATCCAAAATGTGATCTATAAATGGTGTGGGGAAGTTGTCCTTAGGACAGGAACGATTCAAATCATGGAAATCAGTGCATATGCGGATCGCTCCATGATTCTTATCCACTGGAATGGGGTTTGAAACCCACTCCGTCAAGGGAATGGGATAGATGAAACCGGCTTTCAACAACTTCTCTATCTATGCCTTAATCGCGGGTGCTTTCCTAGTATTTACCACACGTAAACATTGTCGAACATGCTTAGCATTGGGGTAAGTCTTAATCTCATGCTCAACAATACGAGGGTCAATACCTAGCATCTCATCGTAATACCAAGCAAAAATATCATAGAATTCCTTAAATAGCTCGGTATATTCCAGAATCTCAGCATGGGAACATTCCGCCCCAATATAGACATTCTCTATCATGCCAGGATCACGAGAGATGTTGACAGGAATTGTTGAAGATATGTTCGCCATGTTTCCATCAGTCATCGGAACATGAGAGCTTAATGGAACCACAGGACTACCAACTCTCTGAGGAAGAACTACCCTAAAATCCTCACACTCCAAACGGTCAAGCTCTGGAAGAAAGTAGGATCTATGATGAAGTTCCTCCCATGGTGGCTCAACTCTCGACATAGCCTCAATAATCACTTCATCTGAAGGGAAAACCGTATCAAGGTAGTCATGTGTGTAAGAATATTGTACTACCCATGCTGGAAGCACATAAAGGTCCTCCTCCTTTGTCTGCGAAGAGGAAGGACTAGGCTCTGCAACACTCTTGAGATTAGCTTGATAAGCTATCATAGCTGCAGGCAATGGCACGTTCGTCTCGACAGGCTCACTCGAAGTACTCGGTGTAGGAAGAATCCAAGGATATTCCATATGATTCGTGCGAAAAGACATCGATGTCTTAGATGTTGAAGCCTCATTGGAACTAGATCCTATCACGAGGATCGGTGTAGGACAACTAAAGCTTCCCATGAGGGATGGATACATGCCTACACCCACACTCCCAGTTGTCGCCTGAGAGTAGGCAACGATCGGGATTGAAGCTCCTGAAGATGTGGTAACAGATGGATTCTTGAATGTCATTTGATCAATCGTTATGATCTTCCCGTTGTATGGAAATCATACAATGCGGAACAAGGAAGATGGAACGGCTTGGATACTATACATTCAGTTCCTACCCAGCAAGAGATTGTAGTCAAGGGGTGTATCAACCATCTCGACCTCTATCGCAACGGTCTTCCCCCCCAAACGGACTTTAAGGGTAGGAAGGATGCTGTGTGGCCTAAAATGTCTCCCATCGAATGCAGTTAACATAGTCGCTGATTTAGACAGCTCAGGAGAACCCAGACCCTTCCAACAGGACAAAGACATCACAGAAGCAGCAATTCCCTCGTCAATCACAGTGCGCTTGATGGTCATATTAAGACATTCTATGTGAACCAAAAGAGACACATAGTAGGGAAAAGTGAGGCTGAAGTCCTGCGGTTTCAAATTTGATCACAGAGGAAGAATCATCATCGTTCACACCAAGGGAAGAAAGAAACGCCTTCCTTTGCGAAGGACAACTCTGAAGCAGTTCCAATGCAGACATCGCACAAGGAGTGTGGCCCAAATACTCGACAACTGAATAATTATGGGTGGCTCGGGCATTTGGATTATGCCCTGAAGGATTAAGGAATCCATAAGGAATGCGAGGTGTAGCCTCAGGTTTATCCGTAGGTTTCTCAATGCGCAAAGAGGACCCTGGTGGATCGGGCTCTTTGCCTAGGCTAGGCTGTGACGAACTATAATCTTTCGCACGAGTCACAACTTTCACAGCACGGACCATGTTAATGCACCAATGACCACTACCCTCCGATGGATCATCATCACCATATTGGTCATGGGACTTTGAGTTCATATTTTGATTATGTGGTAAAGGGTTAGTTAGCATAGCTAGGCCCTGTGCCAAGAATCTCAAAGCTTCCTCAATACGAGGGCACAAGTAAGTGAGGTGATCGTCCTTACATAACTTGCAAGGGAACTTAACCTTATGTTTAGCTTTCTTGTCCCCCCCAGCATTTCGACGGTTCTGGTCATTATTGTTAGCATTCTCATTCTTATTCCCACCCTTTTAATTATTTTTACCCTTTTTTCTATTCCGTCTGGGCTGCTGGTTACCCTTCTGGTCCAACGATTGTACAGAGAGTACACTCATCGTTTGGGCAGGTTGAGACGAAGCCGTAGCTTGTCTTGAAGCAAATTGGTTGATTGACAATTGACTGACTTGTTTTGCCACCGAATCCGCAGGTTTCGCACTTGCACAACCCACAATGCCATCAGCATGTGGTCCAAGTTTGACTTTGGGATTAAAACTGGAACGAGGAGCATTGGGAATAATCTCATACAACAAACCGGACTGAGCATAAATCAATTCCAGTTCCTGCGCCCTAAAAATTGCTTGTTCCTCATTCTGTACTCTAGATGTGGAAACATACTTCGCTATATATGGCAATAACGACTTGAGGAACCACTCGAGGAGGAACTCCAGCGGTATAAAATATTTAATTAACCTCTTCCATCTATGCCACTCTTGAATATGATCAGAAATATGTGTGGTTTTATCTTGCCGAAATGTCGACAAGAGTTCAGTACCAACGTCATAACGCACTGGTAGTTGGAAGTGATTAAGAAAATTCATCACAAGGTTGTCAAACAAAGCGAAAGCTCCCCTAGGTAACTCTATACACCACTTCGCGGCAGGACCTGTAAGGGTGTGTTGAAATAGTCGCAAATGGACCAAGTCCTAATGTAAGGAATTCAAAGAGCACCATAGGTGAAATGTAGTAACGTGTTCACTCGGATCCTCTCCAGTTTTTTCCTCGAACTTAGGTATGTCCGAAGGAAGTTTGGTAGGGACAGCTGGCCAAGCTGGGTCATGAGCCACGGGATCGTTCATCAATCTCGATAAGTCAGGAAGATTAAGCATCACGAGGAAAGGGAGCCTAGGATGGTGAGGTCAATGGACCACTCCCTAATTCATATAGGGTTGATTACCACCATGGCCTTGGCCATAGTGTCCTCCTCCCGTATGACACATATAGGGTGGCATGGAAGCACCATAGTACGGTGTACCTTGACTAGTAGGAGCTACAAAGCCGTAATTAGGAGAGTAAACAAGTTGTTGATACCCACCTCCATAAGGTGAAAAACCCTATCCATACTACGTCCCATAATAGGGTCCATAAGTCATCGCATGCGATGCCCCATGAGACACTCCATAGGTAGGAAGATACGCTCCGGAAGTAGGGATATACATACCAAAAGTAGGGATATACACCCCGGAAGAAGTAACATGACCTCTATAAGTATGAACATAGCCTCTCGAAGCAACGGGCGGTATGTACACCTAAGACACAATCGGTCTAGTAACCGCAGTACAAACCTAACTCGTAGCCATATACCGGCTTGAAGGACCACGTGAATAAGGTGGAGGATGTAAATTTGAAGAACTAGGGATCGAGGACGAAGGAATTTGAGAAATAATATACGTGCTACCTCCTATCATCACTCGTCTCGAATATGGTATCCTAATCGGATCGCTAACCCTAGACCTAGGAGGGATATATGATGTAACTTCCACCACTGGGACGGAAGGTGCAATGTGACTAGTGCTTCCAAACCTCTCTGCATGGTAAGGAATGAGAGTGCCCCCAGGCATAGTGTTAGGCTCGAAGTCAGATTTGACATGAAATGCCAAATCATGTGTAGGGAAACCAGACGTAGCATAACTACCGTAGCTAGTGCTGGCAGGTTCAAAATGAGTCTCGGTGTCCTCTGACATTCCATACCAGTAACGCATCAATGGGGAATCAACCCTAGAGTGAGTAGGTATATTATGCATGGTTCCTATCTTAGAAATCATAGGACCTAACTCAGCCATGTTGGGTGAAGGATCGTAAGTAGGAGTAAACTCCCCATCGTCTACACGAATGGGAGGAGGTGGCTCAGGAATATCCTCTAAACAGTATCCCATGGTGGGTGAATCAATGTGTGAAATAGTCCGCCTGGACTATCTAGGACTCTCCCCCAAAGGAGGAGGAGAAGTAGAAGGCGGAAGTCCTGCTAAACGATGAGAATGATGAGGAACCACACCCAAATCCACAATGACTCAACAAATATAAAAGACTCACTATTTACGTAAACCCTGGGCCAACTATCGTGCATAGAGCAATCACTAATAAAATATGAAGCCAAATGCAGGAAAACAAGGGCTGGATAAATGAGCTCCCGAATGAAGCATGTATGTCTCACCTAGGAGAGGCTTGAGACTCCCATACAAAACAAGCGGAGGTACGTAACCAATTATTGTGGCCCTCAGCTCAGCTTCAATGCATAAAGCAACTATGCTGTCCGACCCCAACCTAGCCGGGACACCCACAGAATAACCCCTGTAGAGTACCCCCTCGATATCTTATGTAAGGCCACTAAGGTCACCTCAATATAATCAATGCTCAGGCAGACAGTCACAGGCGGGATTGACCGTATGGGCAGGGTAGCAAAGCCCAAAACTCTCGAAAGAGCCCCCAGATACGAATACAATCCTGGAAATATCTCCAGTGCTACTCAGTTATGACTAGGGTTCATCCCAATCAATAACCGCTCACACTACCTCATGCTTAACTCCCTTTTGAGAGGAGGATCCTGAGAAACACTGGTTATACCAAGGATTTCACACACTCACCTGGAAATACACATACATGTTATTGTTTAGTGATCTTGGAGAATTGAATTACAATGAAATATTCCAAGATCCTAAAACCTAAGCTTGTTGGTGCACCCTAGAAAAGAAAAGAGTGTAATTCATTTTAATTTAGCGTTGATTTTAATTAGCTTTATCACTAAAAAAAGGGATACGATTGTGCAACTAATGGTGTTATGACGCAACATGAAGTAAAATGCACACCTAAAAATCAATGCAAATGCATTGTGTCCATGAAAATAGGGTATGCTACTACGTGAAATGCACAATTCTCTTCAAATGATGAATGCAAATTTTACCTATATGAATTCCTAACTAGTACTCCAAAGCAAATATAGTGCAAGTACAATGCAAAGATGCAAAATGCAATGCATGATGATAAGCAAATGTTTTTGGATTTTTTGAAATAAAAGATATGCAAAAAGAAAAAGAATGATTGTATGACCCCTAGACTCTGCAAGGACACAAAAACAGCACTCAAGCAAAGCACTAAGGTAAAAGAACTCTAATGCACTAATCTCAGACAAAAAATCGAAAATTCCATGACAAGAACCTTCTTAAAAAAAAAAATTTACCCTAAAAAAAACATTTCTGATCAGAAACAGAGGTCTAAACAGACTCAGGCAGTGCCAAAGGAGACTCAGCAAATATCAGAATTCACCCAACAACTAATTATCTTCCACAAAAAGGAAAAATCAAGGGCATACATGACTGTTCGCAGTAAACCCGTGTGTATACGCGGAAATCATAGAGGAACCCGCGTGTATACGCAACTGTGAGTTAAAAACTCGCATACAGGAAGAAAGGTGCATACACTCAAGGAAAATAGATAGGCTGAGACAAACTTCACACCAATCAGACCCTACCAGGCATACATGCCCCCAGATCCGACACAGAAACAAGAGAGAAAGATCAATTCAAATTCATTGAATGCCGATAAAACAGCCCCCAAAGGACAACTACTAGGAACTCCCCAGCGAAGTCGCCAATTCTGTTACAAAGAGAAATTCCTATGGCTTGGGGTACCACAACAGACAGCTTGACTCCAAAAATCAATCCTTTCCAATATGCAATAGAAATTAAATGTCTAACACTAAAGGATCAGACCTTGTACCTTATTCCGAACGGTTGAAGTAGATCCCCATTGAGCTTTCCAATATTCAGCTTGAATTGATAGATTACTTCCTCAACAACAAGTAAACAATACAAGCATTCTATATATCATGGTGTTAGATCTATTCTAGCATATATAATCAATAATGTACAAGCATTTGACATAATCCCATGGATAAAATATTCATTCAAACACACATTATTGGACATGAAAAGATATTTCTATTGATATAAATCATATATTACAAGATACAACCTCTGACGGCACGTCTGCGAACCAGAGAAACTGAAGAACACACTAGTGCTCCAAGGGACAAAGGGATGCAGACTCAAGCATAAGTTCCACCAACAATGGACTATAGTTTCTTTGCTCTCAATTATCTCTTCTTGCCTTCAATGTACTAAGGGGTCCCTTATATATCTTTTCAAAGGGGTAATGAAAGGTCGAATCCGAGTGATCTCAAGGCATAGGGAAGGCCAAGAGTCTAATGAGTCGGATCCATGTCAAGGAAAACTCCAAAAGGATTTGGATTATGCACACATCCTGATGTACGTGGTTTTAGTGGTCAAACCCGCGTATATACGCGCTTATAGGTTTAAAAGTTGCATGTATCATTTTTCATATGTTTTTAGGGATGATCAAGGAAACATCAAAGGACAAAAAATGGTCCATGGGGTCTAAGGAGTCTGTAGGGGGACAAGGGAAGGCCATACAAAGTGTGATTCACTTGGAGTGGTGAAATCAGCTATAACAACATGTGTGAGTCAATGGGCATTCAATTAGTGCATTCTACTTCCTACTACCCTCAAGGTAATGGCCTTGATGAGTCATACAATAAGATCCTAGTTAGAATCATCAAAAAACTATTGGAGAAAAATCAGAAGAGCTAGGGTTCTAAACTAAAGTTTTCTCTTTGGGATGACAGGGTGACCGACAAAAAATCCATAGGGACTTCTCCTTTTAAATTGGTTTATGGTACTGATGCCAATTTTCCCATTGAGCTAGTTCTACTAGTAGCCAATTTATTTCAAGAGGAAAAGGATGAACCAATTGGCATGGTAAGAAGAATGCTTGATTTGGTTGAGTTGCAGCAAGTTAGAGAACAGTTGGTGGAGAAGTCAGAAGGTCACTAAAAGAAGATAAAAAAATACTTTTGACAAGAAAGAAAAGGTGGTCAATTTTTAGGTTGGAGACTGGGTTCCAAATTGGGATGCTATCAGACAAGAAAAGGGAAAGCACGATAAATTTGTTTCTCTATGGAGAGTTCCTTTTGTGATAACTCAAGTGCAACAGAACAACACTTTCAAACTGCAAAGTCTGGAAGGTGACGAAATGTTTGATGGCCTAGTCAATGGGATTTTTCTGAAACTCTATTTCATCTAACACTTCAAATCCTTTTCATTGTAAACATCATTTTTGTTTTTTGTCTTTTTCAAAATAACTCCATGCCCAATGGAACACTAGAAGATAGGTTTTATTTTTGTTTTATAGGAAAGGCATTTGATCTGTGGTTCTAAGAACCTCACAGGGAGGTTTCCATCCCTGAGTAGGATCCAGATGTTATCTCTTCAAATAAATTAGACAATTTATTTCATGTAGTGATATGAATTCAAAAAACATTTTTGAAAATTTTAAGTTTCATTGTGAGAGCTTTGGGTATGTAATGAAGTCTGAAACACATAGGACTTTGTTTTTTCAAGAAAATCAAAGCTCAGGTTTCAGTGTCATAGGAAAACATTTGAACTGTTCATTAGCTGCTGAAAATCCTAGCTTTCGATAGCTTAAACATAAAATTTCGGGCTATTTTAGCCATCAAAATCACAGGAAGGTTGAAGCAGTCAATACATCTTACATTGGTAGGAACCGTTAGAATGGAAGCGCAATCATTATCCATTAGTCGCCAAAAATACAAAAGAGGTGGTTTATTATAGTTTGGTAAGAGGTGTTTAAGATATTATCAGTTGATGTGATTTATCCAATCCCAAACCCTTTTTACCCTACACCTATCCAATTTTTGTGATCTAATTACTATGTGTATTGTAATTCCAGTTCATATGATGACGTTCCTTTCACTTTATAGTTTAAGGGTCTTATTAGCTAAACAGTTCCTTTTTTTCAAAATCTCAATTGCTAACTATATCCCTCAAAATCAGGACATTCCCTTGATTTATTCCTCATTCCTAGTGTTTGTTCTCGCTGAGCCAAGTTTCTCTAATCACGCGTTGTGTTTCCTTCCCCAAATTTTGAATTTTCAAATCACAGGTGCAGAGAAACAATTTAGAAAATTAAGAAAGGAGGACCTTCCCTAAGGAAATAGCTTGGTGATATATGTTACTTGGAATCACACCCTGAGGTATGTCAAATGTTCAAGGACGCAGGTTGTTATAGCTTTTGTGAAAAAATATAAGTATCTCATCAGCAAGTAGAAAAACCTTTTGCTCTCATGTTTGATGGCAGAAAAGCAGTAATTGGCAAGGGAGAATTCCAGGTCGATGAAGCTCTTATAGCTGGAGTGACAGAGCTTCCAAGGACTAGAGAAAATTGGTTTAATACCACTGTTACAAATAACATGGAATTTAGATCTTAGTTGAAACCTAAGAACAAAAGTATTGTATGGAAGAATAGCATTCCTACATCCTATCTCAAGGAGAAATGGCAGCACCTACTGAATTCAATTCTTGTCTACATAATTTGTGAGGGTAGATATATTAGGGTGATGATCTATCATTTTAAATTAATGAATCACTTCACTGGAAGGAACCACTTGAATCTTCCTTTTTACCTCTACAAAATCTTGACTAAGATGGCTCATCAAGTCAGAGCCAATCCAACCAAAATTGCAGGTAGTTTATCTCACCATGGCTTGATCAAGCTAATTGTTTTTGAGCTGCTGCAAAGGAGGAATATTGCCTGGGTGTACTTCCTCTTTTGGAATGAATTTTAAATAGAGCTATATCCAGAGGATAAAAAGAGGTCTTCTTCAAAGAATTCTTCCACTACCAAAAGTGGAAAGAGGAAGACGAGAGCCATCTCTCCAATTGCAGTTGATCAAGCCTCTCCATCTTCTAAGACTCAGAAGGCCAAATGGAATCTAGATTTCAATAAGAAGACAGAGAAATAAGAGGCTTCTTCAACGGACAAGAATTTCCTCAACCTACCATACACTAATTCCGAGGATGAAGAAGATCAAGGAGCTGAACTAGAAAATGAAGTTGCAGCAGAGAATGACGATCTTCCCTCTCCTGCACCAAAGGATGATCAAATTCAACACGTTGCAGATAGCAAGCCAAAGGAATCACATCTCAGAAGATCAACCAACTGCTAAGGTAGGTGTATGAACTAGAAGTTCTTGAAAGGGAAATTAAAAGAGGCAATGAAATATTAAATAAGAGAAATACTGAATTATATGACTCTCTTCGAGAACTAATAAAGAAGTATACTAAGCTCGAAGGAAGAAATCTCAGGTTGATGAAGGAAAACACTAAGCTCTACAGAAAGATCAGGCTGTCGAAATTGTAGACAAAGTATTCAAACCCTCAGTCTTAAGTACATCATAAGCTGGAAACCCTAGTAGAGGTAGCCATGCATATTTATGATCCAGAGGTATCTTGTGGTTCTACTTCCATCCTAGACCCTATTCAACTTGCAGAGACACCAGAAGAACCGCAATGAAGTTTTAAAACACCAAGGTAAAACGTGATTGTTGGAATTTTGATTAACTAATAAAACAAGCTTTTTGGTGGCTTAGGAGAACACTTCAACTATTCATTAGCCAAAAAAAATAGAGCTTTTGGTAGCTAACGGCTCATATTTTTGCTTTATTAGCCACCGAAAGTATAGAACAGGACAGAAAATCATATTTTTGCACAGATCTTACTTGTTCTGATCCAAACACCTCGAGGATGGTTTCTAATGATAAATAATAACTAAAAGAATCAAGATTATAGTTTTGTTTCAGCTTTCTCTAGAAAAAATAGAGGGGATAAGGCTTCCTGCCTACTTTGGTAAAATGTGACTTGTTTCCCAAATGGAAATTTCGAGTTCTCCTTTTGTTTCTACTACAGCTATCAAATATTTCTAAGATCGGGAAGAGATTTTGAGATATGGAGATTGACCATGAAATTAGGATCTTTTCCTATTTCTAGCAATTGTTTTTTATTGTCTATTTTTAGCAAATTTGATCCAATTTTTCAGGATCTAGAATAATTTTGTAAAGGCTATAAATCCTGTGACTTATGTAGAACAAAGGGTTCAACTTTAGAGACTTTTTCACATATTGTAATCTCAAGCTTCCCATTTTCAGATCAGTAATACAAGCTTCTTTTTCCATTACTTGTTCATATTTTCATCTTCTTGTCTATTCTATACTTGCACCTGAATACCAAATTCATGTTAATTCTATTTGTCTCATATTTGATAACCATCAACTTGTCAAGACATCGATAAACTAGAATTTGCAAGTACATTACTTGTTTTATCTGGTCATTCATATATACTTTGTGTGTATGTTTCTTCTAGTAAATTAACTGTTCTTTGTACATTCATTTATTTACAACTCTCTAAACAGTGATAGTTAAAAGACTTGTCAATCTGGTTGTGTTTATGCATGTCTTGGGTGAGTACGGTTTGATTTAGTCATCTGACTTGATCCATTTGAGTGAATCCTTGAGAAAATAGTTAACTTACCAGGAATATTCGCGCTGCAACCTAGAAGAGTTTCTTGGAGTGCTAACAAGAACCTTTGTGAATCATGAAAGCTAATGATATTAGATTCTGATTCATGTATATGATGTTGATATTAACCTTGGTAGACATGTAGATGTATGTGTACATGATGATTGGCATGGATTGGTTGAAAAAGTATATAGTAAGGTTAAATTATGTTAGAAATGTTGACCCTGCTCCCAAGAGATGGAGCCCTCTATCGATAAACAATTCTAGATCTCCCTACCTATAAGGGTCTATAAGGAGATATGCAAGCTAGTCATGCATGGGAAAATATATTTTCTGAAATATAGAATGAAGTTCAAAATTAGACAAAGGCAAGCTTGGAAGAGATTGGTTGATCGATTCTATGACCGATCGACAAAGAGAGAGTGTGAATGAAACTAATCATTCCTCTAACAAATTCAATTGTGAAGAATGTGAGTTAAATATATGTAACTCATATAGATCTACAACCGAGGATAGATTCCACAAATGAGAGTTAGAAGTAAGATAAAACTATGGAGTGGTTGAAGTCAACTTAAACTGCATGGGTAAATTTGTGGTTGAGATATGGTGAACACGATGATCCAACCATTGGTGGGAATCCCGCTGAACTAAAATGCATGGAGATTAAATTATTGAAGATGGACCCAGAAGTCCACCATTTGTTCTTACTAGAGATAAATCCAATGGACCTAGAACATTCCGCTAGAAGGAAGAGCGCTGAAGATAAAAGGTGAGTCATACTGCAGAGTTGGAAAGTAACTGACGCGAAGGAGATCGATATCAATGGATAAGGTTGATCATTGAAGAATATCTAAGGTTGTCACCAATTCCATTGGTTAAGGTTGTGTGGTCATCACAAAACTGAATGGATATGGAATTTTAATGCAGTCCTATCTATAGTAATTGAAATCCACCATCGATCTGGGTGGACCAATATCTAACAGTCCTTAAATATTCCACTAATTCAACTAGGGAGCTACTTAATAGTCCAGTTTGGATGTGGAAAGTTTATGAAAAACAACTCACCTCCAATTTGAAGTCCGCTCTTCATGAAGATCCAAAGGAATACTGGCCAATTTGGTTAGATTTAGAGGTTTTTCCAAATATCGAACTTGAATAAATTGCGTATCATTCATAAGAAAGACTGTATACAGGGATGTCAGGAATCAAGATCAAAGTGTCCTTTCACTGAAATCAAATCAGTAAGCTACATGAAGTAGTGAGAAAGAAGGGTGAATAGAGAATATTTAGTTAATAAAAACCTAACCATAGTATGTGGTGAAGGGAGAAATGAGTGTGCAATGGTATTGCATGAAGGCATGATGAACAAGATTGCTTAATCATGGGTATCAAAGGTTTGTTTCAGTTACATAAATAAGGTCAAAATGTCTGGTTATTTTGATGACTCATATAAGATAACCATATAGTGTGCTCACATGGTTTGAATTACTCAGTATTGTGATTTTGAACATCACTTCAAAGATTAGTGTAAATCCGTGTGTAAGGGACAAACGTCTAAGAAGGACCTCATGGCGGTGAAAAATAAAAAAAATAGATTTGTAAATCCTAGATTTGGAATTTTGATACTTTTATATTGATGGTTTGAACAATCTAGAATTCTGTTAAGATGATGTGTTATATGTGGTTTTCTAGGTTGGAAACAAGTGCAAATTATAATGGGGTAAGTGCTCCCACTTACCAGATCCAAACAATAAGAGGAGGGCCTGAGGATTACAAAAATCAAATTCTACAGGAGAGATAATTGCAAATTCATAATTTGATTTGATTAACTATGTACTAATGGTTTGATGTAGGAACCTTGTTAGGAGATACATTGTAGAAAAACCATGTATGGTGGCCTGCAAGAAACAAAAAACTAATTGAGATGATAAAGTTTTCCCTTGAGGAAGGTCTTGGGGGTTCCTTTATTGTCTAAAATCAAAGTAGGATACCTGTGGAGTTAGAAGGAATTTCTTATGCAAAGATGTATTTGGGTTGTTTAGCATATTCTCACTGATATAGATGCTTGATATTGCATATCTAATTTTTTTTAATTCAAATGTGCTGCACAATCCTCCTTATGCAGGGCACCCTCCTTACCAAAAGACGATAACAACCCTCAAGAAGCAATGCTTTTGGAGAAAAAATTGAAGGAATATCTAGTGGATTACCTGTCTAAGTGTTTTGAATGTCAACGGGTGAAGGAGGAACATCAACATCAAGCAGATTTGTTACAACCCTTACCAAATCCTAAATGGGAATGGGAGGTAATATCTTTGGATTTTATCACAGTTTTTCCATTGACTTAAAAACAACATGATTCATTTATGGTCATAGTGATAAATTAAGAAAGTCTTCTCATTTTATACCTGTGAAATCGACTTACAAGGCTGTCAATATTGTAGAAATATTCCTGAAGGAAATGTTTCGACTTCATGGAGTGCCAAAAATGGAAATGAAGATAAACTTCAGCACTAGCTACCACCCTGAAACAAATGGACATACAGAATGAATGAACCAAGTCATCAAGGACATGTTAAGGATGTATGGCATGGAAAGAACCACTAAGTGGGAAGACTATCTGCATTTGGCAGAGTTTGCATGCAATAATGGTTACCAACCCTCTGCTAAGATGAGTCCATTTGAATTTTATATGGGCAAAAGTGTAATACTCTAATATCATGGAGCAGCCCTGTTGATAGATTAATGTTAAGACTTGATTTATTAGAAGATATGGAACTAACCGTGAATCAGGTGCAATAAAACTTGAAGGCTTCCCAATACAGGCAGAAAATTTATGACAACTTAAAAATAACTCCTACAGAGTTCCAAGTGGTTGATCATGTATACATAAAGGTAAATCCCAAGAAAAATACCTTAAGACTAGAAAAGTATAAGAAACTGGCACCCGGGTATTGTGGGCCATTAGAAATTCTAGCTAAAGTGGGGTTGGTTTCCTACCAGTTTTCCCTAGCAACGAATATTAAAGTACATAATGTATTTCACATAATTTCTATATTGAATAGATGTGTTCATCATGGTTCTCATGTGATTGATTGGAATGTAATCCAGGTGGAACCTAAGGGAGAGTTCCAAGTGGGACCAAAGCGCATTCTCAACAGGATAGAAATTTTACTCCAAAACCATACCATCGGATAGGTAAAGGTGCAATGGAAACACCTTAGTCCAGAAGAAGCTACTTGGGAGCTACAAAGTAATATGTAGGAGGCATATCCATACTTATTCGAGGAGGTTGGCATGGATGAATAAAAGAAAAAGTTATAACATTGAGGATAGTGTTATCTTTTAACGAGAGGTGTATGTAACACCCCATGAATTAATAATTATTAATTTTGCTGGAAAATGCTTTGATTATTATTTTATTATTCATTGACAGGAAAGTCAAGAATATAACATTTTGTAATAAAAATATCCTTATTTATAAAAAATGATGAAGGAAAATAAAAGTGGAAGCAATTGCTGAAAGAGTGTTCACTGGCCCATAAGAGGGAAATGACATGTGGTAGAGACCACCGAGTGAGAACTCAAGATGCATGAGGCATCATCCCCAAAATTCAGGTTTGCACTCCTATTTGAGTTTCTAAAGAGAAGGAGGCTCATGAATGACCAAGTCCTAGGAAAAATACTATTTAATAATGTGTCCATGAGCAACAGGAGGATAGAATTGGACGAGGATTAACATCTGTGTAAAGCAAGAGATGGCGCATTAAGATATTTTTCTCTTGTGGTTGAGCGAATAGGATCGGGGGTTCTGGAGCAAGTAATTTGGCTACTCTGGGATTTGGTTGGGAGGAACAAATTCTCCACTTTTTTTTTCACATCCTTGGTGTCAACTTCCTACTCTATTTTCCATATGACTAATTCTAGTTACATTAGGATGTGTATGTGAAATGTTTATGTACAGTTACATTTCCGGGTAGTAGGGTTATGCATTTCTGTAGAAAAAATATCCCTATTTTTTTGAAGTATATTAGATCTATACAATGATATTACTGTAGTGATTAATAACTCCTGAGCATAAGTTGGTAGAACTGGTTGTTGTGGATATAGTTTCAAATTCGATACTTGAATAATTTAGAACTCATGATTATGTATATAATGGATTGAATCATTTGTTCCCTTTTAGACTGTACTATGTATTCCTACATTTAACTGGGCATTATCTATTCGTATCATTTCCGCTCAACCTGAGTATTGTTATTGAATGTGGACTGAATTTGTAATGTTGTTATAGCGTAGATCTGTACTATGCATATGCCACAGAGGAAATTTTTTTTTTTTTTAAACAGAGGAAACCATAAAAATTTGTTGTCTAAATCCCTAATCAACTTAGCGCAGTTTGGGCTTGACTATTAAAATTATGAACAAAGAAGAGGGAATCAAAGAAGGGTTAAGCATCAAGCTAATCTTCAGTTCATTTTTTCGTAGAGTAATTCAAAACCCCAAATCAAACTAGAAACACTTGAATATGCAAAGTCAAATGTTGATCCACAAATTTAGAAGACCAATGGTCTAGATCAAATCCGTAATGAGATTAATGGTTCACAAAAGTTTCGAAAGACGAATTTGGGAGGTTTAGTTCTGAAAAATTGTAAGAAAAATTTATTTCCATAACCCGTAAGGTTAGACGTCGATTCACAAAGAAGTAGATCAATGACCCAGATTGCATCTGCAAGGAATATCAATGGCTGATAAAAATTGTGGAGGTTTCATTGTGGAATGTGCAAAGAAGTAGATCGACAATCGAGATTGCATCCAAAAATAATATCAATGGCTGATATTGGTCATGAAGGTTCCACTATGGAATCCGAAAAAAAATAGATGAATGGTCGGGACTTAAGCCACAAGAAATCAATGGTGCAGAAACTATAAAAGATTAAGTTAGTATTTTTGAGTTTCTGCAACTTGCAACCCGCAATCCGTCTTTGGGGAATGCAAAATGCGGAAGGCGGTAATTTAAAGCTTATGTTGACAAATTTTGTATTTTCCACAATACGCAACCCTCCATCTGCAATCCGTCTTTCCGAAAGGCAAGAAGTGAAATATTAAGTTCATGGATTTTGGATTTTCCGCTACCCGCAATCTGCATTTGCAAAATGCGGAATGCAGAAGGTAGGAAGTAAAATATTAATTTGATGGAATTTGGAGTTTCCTCAACCCGCAATCCACAATTTGCATTTGTTGAATGAAAAATGTTGAAAGTCAACTATTAATTTAACAAAATCTGGAGTTTCTACGAGCCGCAATCCTCATCAAGTCAAGATCGATGGTCAGTGTTGATTCCACAAAGAATCAACAGTGCAGAAGGTAAACAATTTATTTAACGGAATTTTGGATTCCACATTACAGAATATAGAATGCAGAATGGGGAATCAGAACTATGAAATGGTTCTTGCGAAAGAACATTAACTTAGCTTTTTGAGTTTTTGTTTGGAAATCTATTCTTTTTGGAAGAAGGGTTTCTAATATTTTAAGGAGATGATGATCATTTCATATGGCCAGGGTTATGGTTTAAACTCTCTATCTATTTGTGATGCCTCATAACGGTTAGGTATTTTATTAATATGTCCAAAGATATATGGTTATAGAATTTTTTTTTTTATTTCTAGAATTTGAGGTATGTTACAATTTTTTTCCCTTGTTGTCTAGTTTCTAGAACATGAGCATATGTAACACAACAAAAAACTTTTAAATGTGAAACACTGTGATTCATACATGTCCATGATTCTTGAGGAACTTTATTCTTCACACTCTTTCTCACACATCGGTTCATAATATAAACAACAGTTTCTACTTCCTCATCCCAATATTCATTTGAAAAATGCTTGGTCGGCATCATGTTGTGTGCCAGATCTATAATGATTCTATTCTTTCTCTCTGCGACATTGTTCTGCTAAGGTCTATACCGTGCACTAAATTTCTTGTGTATTCCATGGATCTTGTAGAAATATAGGAATTCATTCGAAACATATTCACTACCTCTATATGTCCTTAATATTTTGATATGGTGTCCACTATGGTTCTCCATGATTGTCTTGAACTACTGAAAACAACTAAATTCATCATATTTATGTTTCAGAAAATAGACCCATGTTTTTTTTGAGTAGTCATCAATAAAAGTAAATAAATAATTGCAACCACCCATGGATGATGTCTGCATTGGACCATCATTATGAGAGTTCACAATATCAAGTAGTGTGTGAGCTCTATATGACTTTCCAACTAGAAAATTCTCTCTATGTTGCCCGCCCAAAATGAAGCCTTCACAAGATCTTTGTGGTTTGTCGATCAATTTAAATCCTTTTACCATATTCTTTGTGTGTAGTAGCTTCATCCCACCAAAATTTAGATGTCCAAATATGAAATTCCACAGCTAGGATTCATCCTGAACTTGTGTTTGAAATGCAGCTTGAAAATCAGCATTGTCATTTTCTATCTTGTCGAAGTGTTTGTCTACTTGCTTGCTTTTTCATTTGATTGCAACTCCTATATTTTTTCCTTCTATGTCTAGAATTATCCTCAATGGAAACAAGTGATGGTTTGTCATTGGCACTTTTTCTATCAACTGGTTGCTTGGACACTTGTCTTTAATTACACAATGATTATCTTCTATGTAGACTCTGTAGCATTTTTGTATCAGTTTTCCAATGCTCAAAAAATTATTTTTAAGTCCTTCGACATGATAAAGATCAGGCAAGGCCTTACGATCCCCCTGTTTGGTTAGGATAACGACAATACCTTTTCCCAAAATAGTGACTTGAACATTATTTCCAAGCATGATATCAGTTTGAAATGATTTATCTCAACTGGAAAAAAACTTGAATTACCAGTCATATGATTACTACATTCTGAATCTAAATACTATATGTCATGTGGATGGTATTTGTTGCTACTACTCTTGGGAGTATGCTTTCACGTATGGTATGGTGTATGAAAAATAGGGACTTTCCATGTTTCTTCCTCTATTCCCTCAGGGCATCTTTTTCAACTTCCATGAGATTTTTATGTGTTTCCATATTTGTTGGTTCTGTATAAACACTTTAGACTATGTTGAAAGTTTATATTAATATCTGATTAGATTATCTAGGATCTTTATCTAGAAGAATAACAAGTACAACAAAATTCATAAGATATAAAATATACACAAGACACAAATATTTTCATTAGGGAAACCATAAAGGAGAAAACCACACAAACTGATTCATTATAGTAAGATGATAGAAAGAAATAATAAGAAATGTTCAACAACTATATTTCTCTCCTCCTATGACTGTCTCTGTCTCTCTCATGCACCTTAGACACTGTGTGAGGGTGTGTAAATTAGGGAGAGTGCCTCCCTATTTATACCCTTTCAAGTCACTCACCAAATATAAGACCTGAGCCTACATGTCATCTAACATGGGGCCCACTTCTCCTAGAGAGACCATAATTACATATTACATTATGTTACACTGGGGACTATTTCCTCGACTTATAATGGAGGTTGTACCTCAAGGTCTATACACAATTTAGACATCCCGTAAAGGGGTAACACACATCCTTGATGGGGATACAACAACATATAATGATAATATACATCATAATATCTTTCGAAAATACAAATACATCAACACTCTCTCTTAAATAGGAAGGTATTATCTCTCTACACTTCTGGTCAAGTCTTCATCGCATTGTCATCATCAAGGAGTCATACAATCTTCATAATAGCTGATGTTATCATCTTCTTACAATTTGATCATCATCCCATACTATCTGTCATGAAGAATTTTCTAGAGTTCCAACCTTTTTTCATGCTACATGTAGGCATATCATCCATGTAGGTCTTCATAATCTATGCGAGCGAGCCATCAAGTAGGTACATCGAACAACTTATTATATGTGTCTTGTAAAACCTGCCGGATATCCCAGGACTAATTATATGCCACTACAAAACTTGAAAGAGCATCCGAGGATTGATTACATGCCTTGCAACACCTATGTACCCTATTTTTACCTCATCATATTCATATCATTTCATCGTGATAGGGAGCACATCCTAGATACACATAACACACCACTTACATCCACTGGCATGGGAGGACAAACCTACCACCATCCGAAAAATGATCAAAATTTACATCAACGACCGTGGGAGGACCAACCTACCACCATGTAGGAAAATATTAAACATTTAAATCAACGACCATGGGAGGACCAAACTACCACCATGTCAAAAAAGCTCCAGCACTTACATCAATGACCATGGGAGGACCAACCTAGCACCATGTTGGAAAGGCCCCAACACTTACATCAATGACCATGGTAGGAAGCTGATCAAGTTCATAATGACGATATGGATGGAGATAAAGTTAGTGATACAAATCAGGAAGATGAAATACACATATTGATCCAAGACACATTTTCTCCGATGGATGAGGAAAACCAGGATGATAGTCATGATGTTGATCCTCTACTCGAGAAGGCACGTCAACCCCTTTATGAAGGCTCAAAAACAATTCTTCTATCTGTTATATTGTTGTTAGTGAACTTGAATGTTTTGAATGGTTTATCAAACACCTGTCTCACACAGATACTAAGGTATGTAATTTGTTAATTTTTTATGTCTACATGTTCACATGTTACATAAAGGGTTGACTTTTTTCCTATATTTCTATTGTTGTCTAATTTGTAAAGTATGGATGCGATATTGATGATTAATAATGTTTACATTGACTTATTATTTTGAATTTTGTAGATTTTTAGGTGAATTTCTATTACCAACGTCAAATATTTTACCAATGGTAAAGAAGAGAATGGAAGAAAACCAAAAATAATGACACCTCACCTATGGAATTTGGAATATAATAGAAATCGTCAAGGTATGACAAATTATTTATGTATTATTGAAATATTGGTCAATACTTAGCCAAATTTCTGAATATGCAAAACAATATCTTTCCCACTTTGGCAGATTGATTTCTTTCACATGTGACCATCCTAAGGAAAATTGAAAGCATGAGTGGATAACCACTTCAACAAGGAACATATCTATGTCACCCTATGAATTATTTATTAGCAGAAGGACACTGTTGAGTATGGTTGTTATTGACGTCAAAGGAGGTCATTAATGACAAAACAAGTGTTCATATGGCATGTGTGATAAGGTTGAAAAAAACATGTTGGGGTCCTAATTTCTCATGATGTCACTGTTACATTCCGGAAGTAGTTGGTAATGGTATGATAATTTGTGGATCTTGACTAAGTGTTGAAAAATTTCCCTAAAGCAGCTTCCTTATGAAAATGAACACCATAATGCATAAGAATAAGGAAACGCACACCATAACCTGCCATCCCATAGCTTGTTTAAATATCTATCTGACCATGGCCTCAGTTCTCAGAAAAACTACTTGAAGAAGAAGATACAGGTCTCCCAAAAGAAAGATTTTTGGTCAAATTAGTGAGAATTGCTCTAGGGAAATGCCTGCCATAATTTGTGGGTTGAAGAAAATAACTGCACCACATGGTCATCATGTACTAGGTGTGTGTTTTTTCTACCTGACCATGTTCTCACATTGGTTTGATAATGCTTGAGGAATAATATATGGATCTGCCAAACCATGATTTCAGGTCGTCTTACACCAAAGTTCAGTAAAATGCCCACCTAGGAAACATGAAGATGAGGCTGGGAGTTAAAAAAGCATAGGTGTTCTCATTAAGGTGTAATGCATCATCTAGTAGCATTAGATCATATTTTGGGTGAAATGAAAAATCCACCTTAGGTTTTGGACAAATTGTCTAAGTATGGAATTATTGGTAAAATCTGTCAAAGTGGCCTCAAGGAAATGTGTGCCACCTCTCATACGATGATGAGAAAAATTATCTGAAAGTGATAAACTCTATTATGTTGGTTGGTGCATCTAACCATGGTTTTAGATTTCTCAAAAAGACTCTAAGGAGGAAGAGATCAATCTGCCAAAAGTACCTCTCACCTTCATTTTCACTATCCCAGTAAAATGCCCGCCAAGGTTAGATGATGAGGTTGCAAGAGAGAAGATTGGCATGGTTGATTCAGTATGATGTTCCTCACATTTTGGATGTCTCACTCTCCAAGTTTGATGAAAAAAATAAAATCACCTTGGTGACTTAGGGCTTGAAGAGATTTGTCTAGGTGTCAATAAGCAGTTTGGAAGACCACTTTCAAATGCCTGCCAGATGTTGGGTGTATGTCAATAGGTTCATCAATTGGCATGGATTTGTTCTTTCTTGAGATGGATATCTAGTCATACTTTCAGGATGACTTACAATGGTCACATATGCAAAATATCAATCTGCCAAAAGTAGGAAAAATACTATTTTGCATATTGAGAAACACAAGAAAATTGCCTTAGTGTTGAGAACAGGATTTTAAGAGGTCGTTTGGAAATTCACTCGAAGGGATGTCATGGTGAAAAATAAATTTATCAAATGTCATGGATCAAAGGCCACCTGGACAATTTTTCGAACACTTAGCCATGTCCAAGAATTTCTCCAATGTTTATCTTAAAACCCTATTTTGAAAGACTTATAACTTTATCTTGAGAAAGGATTAAGGCAAACTGAGGTAATGGCTAGATAGCTAGTTCAAAAATATATAGCCTAATATGGTCGTGCAAGGATTCTATTCAAACCATTAATTATTGTCAGCATTCTCTTAGAGTAGTTTTGACTACTTTTTCATACTTAGTCAATTTCCAAAGTTTCACAAAGTTGCTATATTTTTCCAGAATGATGTCAGATTACAACAATGAGTTCCTGATAGCACCAGAACACCATTATGTGTCTTTCCAACATCAGCATACATGCCACATCATCATACTTTCCATTTCATTAGTTCCTTTGTCTTTCACTCTAATTTATCAGAAACGTCGAGGCACCCATGAAACAATGTTCCAAGTTTCAGAAATGGATACGGATACGATACGGTGTGGAAACAACTTAGATACATTTCAAATGGATTGGATACGGATCACTTGAATGGGATACGGATCCACGGGAACTGGAAACAAATCAACAAAATTTCGAAAGGGATCAAACTGAATGTGATACAGATCGTTTGGAATTGGATACACCTTTGCCGGAAATGGATACATTTTAGATTTAATTTACCCAAATCATGATACCTTTCACAATTTAATTCCTCCATTTTGTATTTTTTTATTTCATTGGTTCTAAAAATAATAACCTTGGCCCCGCATACCTAAAACAAATCTGATTTTTTTAATTTATTTTCCCAATCTCTAGTGTTCAATATTCCTCCCATGAAGTGAGTCTCCCTCTCGCCATGAAAGACTTTCATTTCTATCGTTGTTGGCCTGATCAAGTTCACCGTTTTTCACTATTTTTAATTTTCACTCTTCACAGTTCCAGTTCAGTGTTCACAGTGCACACTACACAGCCTACGTAGCGTCGTAGCGTACAGGACCAGTCCAAAGGTATGTTCAGTTTAATTTTTAAATTTTCCTTGCTATTTATTTGCACAATGTACACTATACAGTTTAAAAATTAAAAGTTTAAACTTTAAACTTTAGATTATGTAGTTACCAGGTCATTTACCAAGTGAATTGAAAATTTAAATTGACCTCATTTTATGATTTTTGGAGTTAAAATTTAAATGTGTAGGGAGTTTCAGAAACGTAGAAATACGAGTAACAAAACTGGTAACAAGTACCATAATTATAATAGTAAAGTAACGATAATAGTGTTATATATAGAAAACTTTACTTTTCTATTACAATTAATGGTAAAGT
>LPNX010051780.1:282272-298551 GCA_001517045.1 Pseudotsuga menziesii
CAGCTACCCCGTTCATGACACGTCTAGAAAGGTGAATCTGCCGCTTGGTCCTTTAACCGCAATATTCCCTATACAGGGATATTCCGAGAACTGCGAAAGGTAGCCCTTCAGTTACTGAATGGATTGCGGTATTCCACTCAGACTTCCGGAACCAATCTCACGACTTCAACCCTCCTAAGGGAGAGGCCCTCTGACAAACTGGTGGTGACCGTGTCAAAAAATACTAGGGGATTTTGGTTCCCTAAAGGACAACAACTATGTCTCACGTGAAAATGACCGAGGGGTGTTATTGGAAGCCTATCCCCTCGACCCTACCTAACTACAAAATTCTTTTGTGTTCCTCAAATGAGGTTATTGTGTTGGTTGAGTTAAGGTAGATTTTAAGTCTCACTTGAATTTAGGGGACAGATTGTGTGCATCTGAGATGATGAATCTATAACAGCTACTCAATAACAATAATGTATGAAAAACTGTAAGAAACTTTAACCATGCAAACTTTTGCTGAAATAAATAATGTTGAAAAATTTTAAAACAATGCTGTAAAACAAGAAGCAGGAGTGGTTGTAGGGCTGCAAATGGAACAGGTGGTTGTGCAAGTGCAGGAAAAACGGAGGAAAATCGACTAGGTTTATGCGCGGCAACAAATGCAAAAAACTGGGCGCGGACCGCGGGTTTCTAAATGGCAGCGGCGGTCGAAACCGCGGGTTCTGGGCGAACAGGCGCGGTCGAGGCCGCGGGTTCGGGGCGAACAGGCGCGGTCGAGGCCGCGGGTGGGTAGATGGCAACGGCGGTCGAAACCGCGGGTTCTGGGCGAACAGGCGCGGTCAAGGCCGCGGGTTCGGGGCGAACAGGCGCGGTTGAGGCCGCGGGTTTCGGGCTGGCAGCGGCGGTCGGAGCGCGCCTGTGTAATGAACAGGCGCGGTCGGATCGCGACTGTGGTCAGAAAAGACGCGGTCGTGACGCAGGAAAAAAGGCTGACAGCGGCGGGCTGGTCGCGGCTTAAGGCCTGAAATGCGCGGTCGGGACGCGGCTGCGGAAAAAAAAACGGCGCGGTTTTCGGCGGCCGAAAACGGCAAACGAAAGTGCAGTACGAAAATAAAAACTAACAATAAAAAGAGACAGCGGAGTCGCCAAAACTGTAGCTAGGGTTTTCACCCTAGCTTGTGCTGATGAGCACCTACTAAGGAATCTGGATTCCTTAGTAGCAGTTCAATAATGTAAACAAAAAATAAACTAAGCTAAAGCAGTAAAAAGTAAATAACGTAAAGCAAAAACAGTAAGGAAATATGTAATGATGATTTTATTTATGTTACCTCCAATGAGGAGGTTGGTGGAGTCCGTTGCGCTGGTCCGATGTCAGTGGCTCCGAGCTCCAAGCTGCTTCCTTTCCTTTTTCGGTGGTGGAAATGGGCCAAAAGGGTTCTCGATGATGGAAATGGCTTGATGGTAAGCTAGGGTTTCGAGAATGATTTCGGCAGAGGTAGGATGCTTTTGACTGTGGATGTGAAATGAGGGGTCTCCACCACTTATTTATAGTTTTTTTTAGTGGTGGAGAGCTGGCCCATGGTTTTGGAAACCATGTGGTTTAGGTCAGCTTGTTTAGGGTTTTTGCTGTTTTTAGGGTTTTCCTCCTTTTTCCTCATTATTTTTATTCCTTTTCTTCCCTTTTGGGGATTTTTGCTATTTTTAGAGGAATTTTGGTTATTTTTGGAGGAAAAAGGGGTTTTTTGACCTTTTGGAGGCATTTTAGGCCTTCTGGAGCCTTTTTAGATGGTTTTATGGCCTTTTGGAGGCATTTTAGGCCTTTTGGAGGCTTTTTAGTGGGATTTTCAGAGGAATGTGGTAGGCAAATGGACAAATGAGCCATGTAATGGGGTAGATGAGGTAGTTAACCATTTTTGGGTGTTAACAGGTTCCTTGTGTTATTTCTATTATGTTTTGTTATGCATCATTAACTAGATATAGCTGATGAATAAGATCACTGCTAAAATACTTGCTTCGCTGTTAATTCCCAGTAAAGGGTTGTGCAAGTCACTGCTTGTTTATTTTATCTGCGAAGTTATATTCATGAATGTCGGAGCTCTGTGTTAATTGATTATGAGTTATTAAAGGCTAAAGGTACAATAATATCCCTCTTCTGCTTGCAGAAACCTAATTATGCGGCACCCCATAGCTGTTTCGGGTGAGACTGGAACCTGTTCGCAGGTTGTTGCCGAAAGGGCCAACACTGTGGGTCTTTTGTTGGTGCGAAGTAAAGGTTTACAACCCGGGTCTGCCCTATTGCCCAACAAATTGGTTCCGTTTCCGGTTGAACTCAGTATCTGCTCAAGAGGGGTTTACGTCATACCTCGAGGGCTATGTTCTGGAGACCCTCTGTGAAGGAAATCGGTGATTGGCTTGATGAGACTTATCTGAAATTCGCTGAGTAAGAGAACAAAGATCCGCATCGTAGTGAAAACGACTTTTTACAAAGGTATGTTTTTTGTGATGTTTATGAAATTTTCTTTGCTAGTATCGACATAGAGTTGCACCAGTGGTTGTCTAGATTGACAGAGAGAAGGACGAATTTCCAAGAACATCAGTTTCCTGTTTGGACCCTGCGAGAATTACTATACTAAAAAGGGTGAACAACGAGATATCTCGTGTTGTTGATTTCTGGACAATGCGAACTCTTGAAGCTTTTGTGACGAAATTCGCCATCGACACGAGTACTTCCTTTAGTGAAGCCGAGCGGCAGTTTTGCAAAGGCCCAAGGGGTAAGTTTTTGAATTCATTTGGTTTAAAAATTAAAATGCTATTAGCTGAAAAAGGTATATTGCTCATTGAATCAGACTATTAGATTTGGTATTACTAACCTATGTTTGCAAGTGAAAATACCTTCGACGAGCAAAGTGGTTTGCTGCGAAGTGGCAAAAGGTACAAGAGAGATTTTGGATCCTATTCCCTAGGTCAGCATACCACATCTTCTCTTGAAAATCCTGCAGACTCTGAACCCGAAGAAACCCCTTCTGTTGAAAACCCTCCGGTCACCCCGCAGCCCAGACCTGTTAGCCCTGAGAACTTGTCGCAGTCTGAAAGTCACCCTAGCCCGAGCACTCTTGTCGCAGGTCAGTCTACCCCAGTAAGTCCCCCCCCTAGACCTACGATGGCCCACATACATGATGACATTAAGCTCCCTATTTTCAAAGGAACTGGATCAGAGGATCCAGAATAATTCTAGTTTTTATGTGAAGCAGTCAGGAATGCTAAGAACATTACAGATCAAGATGTCCGAAGGGCGCAGCTTGTTACTTCTTTCAGGGACCAGGCTTTGACCTGGTTCATGAAATTATCCAGTACTCAGAGTCATGCCTTAGATGATATTAAAGCAGCAATAATTAAAGAGTTTAAGAAACCAAAATCAAAGTCACAGTGTATCACTGAATTGAAAGAGATTCAGGAGAGGCACGGTGAATCAGTGTGGGACTTTGACTAGAGGTTTAAAGTCCTGCTCGACCAGGTCAGTTTCACCATTGGACATGCGCAGCACAAGGAATGGTTCATTACAGCACTGCTACCACATATTAGAACTCTGGTCATGCAACAGAAGGTTGCTGATCAGCAAGAGGCCCTGGAAATCACAATGAAGCTTGAAACTGCTCCTGTCGAGGATAATTCTGGTATTGCTCAAATGCAAGCGCAGTTGGCAGCAATGGTACTGGAGCTGCGTGACATGAAGAAAGGAAAAACCAGTCACGAAGAGGTTTGGTGTACACAATGTCGGACAGAAGGTCACGACAAGGAACAATGTCCTATGGTCAGAAATTACGTGAATACTGGTGCGCCAATCCCGTTCAACCCTACTGTTCTATACTGTGAAATTTGTCGGACAACTGGCCAGCATCGACCCGAGAATTTCTATCTGCTACAAAGGTATGTGCAAGTCCCCCAGAACCCGTATTGCAAGTTCTGTAAGTCCGTAGGACATAATGAAGATGAGTGCCGCAGTTATGACCTGATGAAAGAACGCACCTATGATGCCTGCCGAGTACAAAATGAAGGACAGAGCAATGATGGTTATGGCTACCGCGGTGGTGCATCCAGTCGAGGTGCTTTTGGAGGTCGTGGCCATGGTGGTCTGGCTGGCCGAGGCTGTGGCCAGGTGGTGTGTTATAACTGCAACCAAGCTGGGAATCTGGCTCGCGACTGTCGGAACCTGACTACGACATGTCGGTATTGCCGAGCTATAGATCATGTGATTGAGAAGTGCCCGCAGTTGATAGCTAAGATTCATGAAAGAAACAGTGGCCCTACTCAGAATCTTCAGCTGATTTCTATCGAGAAAAGACTTGCCCCAGCAATTAATGTTGTTACACGGAGTGGAGCTACGACGCATATACAGAACCTGGAGAAATCGCCTACTGCGGCTTGGGTTCATAAGGCCCCAGAGAAAGTCCCAACATTCGATATCGAAAGAGAAAAAGAGACATTCATGAACGCCAAAAGATATTTTGCTGATCTGAGCACAGCCGCAGTACCCGCGCAACCATGTCAGCAGCAGTCGCAGCCGCAAGAAGCTTCGACGAGTAAAGCAGGTACACTGTCTTCCTTTTTACAGAGCTGTATGAAACTATTAAAGAATCAAAATGATTTAGAGGAATTGCAAAAAGTGATTGCTTCCTATGAACCTTAGAAAATTACTGGTAGGGACAAAACCCTTAATAGAGTTAGAAGAACTGGGAGGGAAATGAGATTTAATGCTCAGATAGGAGAATATGACATGATTGATGTCATTTTGGATTTAGGATCAGAAGTTAATGTCCTAACCAAACAAACCTGGGAACAAATGGAAAACCTGTTCTGGAATGGTCCCCCATACAGTTAAGGTTAGCCAATCAGCAGAAGATTGTGCCCCTAGGAAGATTCCCTAGTGCCCAAGTAGATATTGATGGAGTTTGTACTGTAGCAGACTTTGAAGTTATTGAGCTCATTGACGACAGAAACCCCTATCCATCCCTGCTCGGTATTGAGTGGGCAATGGAAAATGCTGCAGTCATTAACCTCAAGAAGAGATAGATGACCTTCGAAGGGAAGGGTTTGAGAGTTATAATACCATTGGATCCCTCCTTAGTCGAAACCATGTGTCTTGAAGCTTCAGAATCTATGATAAAACTGGGTGAGCTTGATGTGCCAGCAACTAGAGCATGAACTCTCTCTCTGTCATCGGAACTTGATCCTCATTCTCTCTTCTTTGAGCTTTCTAGAAGGGAGATGCCATTCTTCTCCAGGAGATTGGTCAGCATATCAATCTACTTTTTCATATAAGAGATTTCAGTGTGATTGCCCTTCGAACAGTATGAGCACTTGTTCATTTCACCTTTGTTTTTCTTCTTCTGGGTATTTTTCTTGGGACTTTGTTGATCCTCCGGAGACTGCTTCTTGTCTCTTCTTTGCTCAGGTGGCCTTTTAGCTTTCTTTTTTCTTTTAGAATCCACCCTTGAATCTCCAGCAACCAGAGCTTGGTCTTTGGAAGGTTTGATGGTGCCCATCATCACCAGCTTGTCTTGTTCTTGTGTGAGAGATTCCATGAAATCTGCAAGGCTAGGCATCTTCCAAGTTCGAGCTGTGAGTTTTATGGCATAGAAGGTCAAAAAAAAGAGTGAGTAGTCAGGTCCTAGCTTTGAGAGGATGGCCAATACGAGCTGATCATCTTTCTTTTCGATACCACACTGCTTCAGCTGCAAAACTAGTGCTTTGAACTTGGAGAAATATAGCTGCAGGGATTCAAAGCTATTGGGACTCAGAGAAATCAGCTCATTTTCGATCTGATGTCCCCTCATCTCATCTGTCTTTCCAAAAAGATCAGAAATTTCTCCCATACTTGATCCGGTGAAGTTAATCCATCGAGATGGAAAAGGAGGTCTCAGGAAATACTGAGACATAGGAGGCCATAGGCCTCATCTCTCCGATTGTGCCATTTGATCTTCTTTGCAGCTGCATTAGGCTCTGCTTCTATTTCCATAGTCACCCTGTAGAGGCATTTCACTCTCAACAAGATCTCCATCTCTGCTTTCCATTCAAAAAATTTGAAGGGAGTCAAGATAGTTTTCTGTGAATCCATAGCTTTAGAAAATCTGTCCCGGCTGTCAGTAGAAGGCTCCCAGTCTTGATGTCGAACCTGCAAAACAATTTTTGAAGGAGAGTAACAACCTACAATGGCTCTGATACCATGTAGAAATTATTCCCAGCAATAGATTAATTTCACTGACAACAAATTACAATTGATCATGCAAAATTGTCAACAATGGAGACTGAAAATGGAGCTGTAACACAAAATTATATTAACTCTGTGTACAATAGCCAAACCTGTAATAACATAGGTTGTTGTATATATAGAATACATTAATAGGTTGAATGCATAAGTAGGCATCCAAAACTAGCATAAAGCAGGCTTATCCAAAATAGGCAAATCCCCCATAGGTGTAAAATGTTGATCCCAAATCTGTCATGAGGCTCACGAATTGGAAAGGGCGCATGGGCAAGCTAATGAGTGGTGGGATGGCAGCTCATACATGCTTTTGCATGGAGGAAAGAGTGGAGGATGAAAGGGAAATAAAACAAGTTCACCTCACCTAGTCTTGCTTTCCTAGGTGCCTTAAAACACTGAAAAAGCAGTCAATAAAGCAGAAAAAGCAGAAGGGAACCTAGGAGGCTAGGAATAAAGTAGATTTGATTCCTAAGGCTTTCCCAAGCGCTACATGAGTCAAATATGGCAAGTTTGACCTCTATGGATAGGCAATTAACAACTTGCACATGGTGGGACTCATGGAATAGGAAAATAAGACAAAAATAAATGAATTAATGTCTAAGTGGGTAATACTATGGGTTTGCTTATTCTAACACGCAGCACAAGGAATGGTTCATTGCAGCACTGCTACCACATATTACAACTCTGCTCATGCAATAGAAGGTTGCTGATTAACAAGAGGCCCTAGAAATTGCAATGAAGCTTGAAACTGCTCCTGTCGAGGATAATTCTGGTATTGCTCAAATGCAAGCGCAGTTGGCAGCAATGGCACTGGAGCTGCGCGACATGAAGAAAGGAAAAACGGGTCGTGAAGAGGTTTGGTGTACACAATGTCGGACAGAAGGTCACGACAAGGAACAATGTCGTGTGGTCAGAAATTACCTGAATACTGGTGCGCCAATCCCGTTCAACCCTACTGTTCTATACTGTGAAATTTGTCGGACAACTGGCCAACATAGACCCTAGAATTGCTATCTTCTACAGAGGTATGTGCAAGTCCCCAAAACCCCTCCTGCAAGTTCTGTAAGTCCGTAGGACACAATGAAGATGAGTGTCGCAGTTATGACCTGATGAAAGAATGCACCTATCATGCATACCGGGTACAAAATGAAGGACAGAGCAATGATGGTTATGGCTACCACGGTGGTGCATCTGGTCGAGGTTATTTTGGAGGTCATGGCTGTGGTGGTCTGGCTGGCCGAGGCCGTGGCCAGGTGGTGTGGTATAACTGCAACCAAGCTGGGCATCTGGCTCGCAACTGTCGGACCCCGACTACGACATGTCGGTATTGCCGAGCCGTAGATCATGTGATAGAGCAGTGCCTGCAGTTGATAGCTAAGATTCAGGAAAGAAATAGTGGCCCTACTTAGAATCTTCAGCTGATTTCTATCGAGCAAAGACTTGCCCCAGTAATTAATGTTGTTACACGGAGTGGAGCTACGACGCATATATAGAACCTGGAGAAATCACCTACTATGGCTTGGGTTCGTAAGGCCCCAGAGAAAGTCCCAACATTCGATATCGAAAGAGAAAAAGAGACATTCATGAATGCCAAAAGAGATTTTGCTAATCTGAGCACAGCTGCAGCACCCGCGCAACCACGTCAGCAGCAGTCGCAACCGCAAGAAGCTTCGACGGGTAAAGTAGGTACACTGTCTTCCTTTTTATAGAGCCGTATGAAACTATTAAGGAATCAAAATGCTTTAGAGGAATTGCAAAAGGTGATTGCTTCCTGTGAACCTCAAAAAAGTACTGGTAGGGACAAAACCTTTAATAGAGTCAGAAGAACTGGGAGGGAAATGAGATTGAATGCTCAGATAGGAGAATATGACATGATTGATGTCATTTTGGATTTAGGATTAGAAGTTAATGTCCTAACCAAACAAACCTGGGAACAAATGGGAAAACCTGTTCTGGAATGGCCCCCTATACAGTTAAGGTTAGCCAATCGGCAGAAGATTATGCCCCTAGGAAGATTCCCTAGTGTCCAAGTAGATATTGATGGAGTTTGTACTGTAGCAGACTTTGAAGTTATTGAGCTCATTGACGACAACAACTCCTATTAAGCCCTGCTCAGTATTGAGTGGGCAATGGAAAATGCTGCAGTCATTAACCTCAAGAAGAGACAGATGACCTTCGAAGGGAAGGGTTTGAGAGTTATAATACCATTGGATCCCTCTGAAGGAGAAAGGCACACAGAACCACTCAAAAATCAAGATTAGGATGTGTTGGACCAGATCTATAACATCACCGCGAAGGAAGAAGATTACGAGGATCCTCCTATAGAGGGTTGGGAGTCTGGTAGCTCCTGCATTGATGGACTCTGAGGATGACTTAGAAAGTTGGCAGAACTGATTGTATGAGCTATAGGGACATAGATGTGCCAGAATTACTAAGTCCCTCAGAAGGATTAGTTCACAAACAAGAGCCTTACCCGTTTGTGAGGGTTCGACAGACCCAGAAGAACTTATTGTGCCGAATTCATCGAAACTGGTGAGTCTGGAGTCAGCATTTGGAGCCACCACACCTAAAGGGTGGAATAGCCGAAAAAAGTACATTCCTAGTTGGGAAGCTTGTCAGAAATTCCTTTACCTGATATTTGGGGGTCAACTCCAGACAAGACGCAGCCAGAACAAGGGGCAGAGGAGCCCGCAGGAATACTTGGAACACTGTTACGAAGCATGGAAACATGTATCTCATATATATTGGGTTCATAGGGTTGTACATATCTGGGTACCCGTAGCAGTGAACCGGTATATGGAGGGTGGGCTTTGGCATTCTACTGTGACTCGTGACAAAGAAATAACCTAGTACCGACTTAGTTGGGTGACAAAACAAGTGAAAGGATCGAAGCTCACCGCTTGGTCACAACATCTACTAGGGTATGTCGAAGAAGGTTCTTAATGTGACTCAGCTGTAGTACCAGTTGTGCCACAGCCCAAAAGCCAACCGTTGGAACGCTGCCAACTTGACGGCGTCGATACTCTAATTGTCTTAAATTCCTGTCCTAGTGTTATCTGTCGAAATCTAGCGCTGTGGAAATCGGATCTCTATCAGATTTGCTACCTTCAATGCACATTAATGGCTGATGTGGTCATTGGATTGCATAAAAAGTCACCTGAGCATGGGGAAAGTGCATTCTGTATTTTCTTATGTTTTACGATTAAACCCATGTCCGCTGAGCAAGAACTTCAAGACTTGCTGAGAGAATTTGAACAGACGGGTCTGTAGCACATTTTCAGCCGCCCACTTGGACCTGCAACCCGTGAAGAGACTCTACCAACACCGACTCCACCAATGCAAATGCGGTCTGCCAGGAAACAGTTCAAGCCAGAAGTTCATTCTAATCGAAACGAAGATTGACACAAACAATCCGGGAAAACATCGGAGGATCCTAGAATGGATCCGACTAGTTCAGTAGAAATCCCAAGTGACGCAAAGGAGAATATTGCCCCATGGTAGCCACCATATATCCTGCCTCTTTGACCAGGAGTTAAACCACCTCGGCGGAACAAGCAGTTCATGATAAGCACCCCTTCACTGCCACTGGGTGTGCAGCTGGTTGGGACCATGACATGAAAGATAGACCGGCTTAAGTATGTCGACCATGATACAAGCGATCGTGACAAGTTTCCACAGTTCACACTAGGAACATATTTGCACTTTTTCAAGTACGATGAGACTGGGGCGACACTAGTAGAAGTCAAACGGTGGGCTGCTGGCTTGGATCAAGCTGGTTTGCTGAAGATGCTCGATGTTCCCCATTTTGGTCGCGGCCAACAGGTGACCGTAGTAGTCAAGCAGCTGCTATCCCTAGTTCATGACGGCCACCTATGGATAAGAGACAAGAAAATTCCTATCAATGGCAAGCTCATTCAAAGGATCACTGGCTTACCAATAGCAGGACCTGACCCGACGACAGAGTTCCCTTTGAAGCATGAGGATATGAAGCTTGCACAAACCATGAAGGAATGCTTCGGCCTCACAAAGGGAAAACGTGGGTATCACACTTCTGTGATTCAGGAACATCACATTCGCTTCGCATCTGATCTCTTAGCATGCAAAGTCATATGGAAGTGAAGACCAACTAAAGTACCTGCCCCAGTTATCAGAATCGATATAAACTATGCCGAAGGTTACAGCTACAACTAGGCAGCGTATGTTGCGAGGGAGTTCCTGGAAGATGCTCGCAACGCGCAGGAGAAGGGTAGGCCCTTCCATTACTCATGGTTGCTCATCCTCATCGCACTAGTAGGGTGGCAAGAACCTATAGAGGCACAGTTTCCTGATGCACCAGAACACATGACCGGCGCAGCCAGGTACGCATCACTGTGGGTTTCACAGGATAAAGTACATCAATAGATGACAAATTATGTATTTTCCTTTTATATGATGAATATCCAGTATGAGATCGCAAAAACCCCACGGCTCAGTAATGAGATATTCTCTCAATACGACGTCGCAGCCACCTTCAGCGCCGACATGCATTATACTTTCATCCAGGCTCGCGCAGATCAAAAGCATCAATGCTTCAAGCTACCATATGTAGTCACTGAGGGTGATATCTGGGCAGTAGTTCATCACTGGCCAGCTGATTGGTTGAAAGATGTAGGAAAGAAACCTCATATTCCAGTTCCCATAGTTACCAATATGGGCGCAGGCCCTAGTCACACGCAGCAGCAAGGTCCCCTAGAAGATAGCGAAGAATAGACTAAGCCGCAGCAACATGATAGCAACCAGGGTGGAGAAGTCGAAACCGACGAAGAAGAAGGACAGGACTCGGTCAAAACTACTCCAGATCCTAATAGGCAGGAGAAGCGCAATACACCAGAAGTAGAGGAAGTGAAAAAACCGCGGCACCGAAAGAAAACAAAGGCGTCCAAGGATAAGAATTTCGATGATACACCCGGCTTGACAAGCGAAGAGCTTGATGTGGCTTTGTTGAAGTCCACAGAAGTCCTTACTAAGAAATGGTCAGAATTTGCCGCTACGCATTTGGATGCCATCAGTGGTGTCACACAGCACATATCGGAGCTGAAGGACTTAGCAACACAGTCAGTGACTGCCACTGTAGCCAGCAGTACCTCGGTAAGCATGCAGCCCGACCTAAGGCAATGGCCAACTCGAGAAAACAAGGGCCAAGTATCCACCGATGCCCTCATCATAACTGATGCAGCATCCCACGCAGAGATGAGCATGACAGTAGGAATTGATTACACCAAAATGTCAGTGTTAGAACTACATCTCTGCCAGTCCGCTATCGCAAAGGAAATCCAAGCCCGACACCATTATTCACAAAAACAGTTGGATGATACCAAGAAGCAGAATGACAGCCTCGCAGCGCAGCTGGAGGCAGTGGAGCAGAAAAAGAGGAATGCAAAACGCAAATGGATTACACTAGTCCGAGTTTTGGATGAAGCGTGTTGAAGTCTTCCTGACTTTGACATACAGCTGGTGGAGGAGCTTGAACAAAGATTAGGAAGGCTGAAAGACTGTGCACAGCAGTCTCGCAATGAAATTGAGAAGCTTAAAACGGAACATGACGCTCGGATCGCAGAGCTCCAACTACGTATCCCTCTGGAAACTCCACCTGAGGTTAAAGAAAAGCGTCGCACGGACATTTAGGCGTCAACAGCAAAAATTTCAGATCTGGTGGGTAGCACAGTAAAGTTGCTTGGAAACAGTGTCGAGGCTTAGACAACCCTTCAGGAACATCTGGAGATAGGACAGCTGCAAGACACCATCAAACAGCGATAGGCAGAGCTGGATACAGTAAAAGCAGAACTCAGAACCTTGCCCCCTATGGAGAAAATGTTGAAAGTAAAGTGCAGCAAGGAACTCCAACAGGAAATTGAGTCATGCAGGGTGAAAGTAACAGAGTTGGAAAGCTCTATACAGCCACTTGTCAGTGAGGATTTGGAACTAAGTACTACTGTGGATAGCTAGTTCAAAATTCTTAAGGAATACGATGCATTCGCACAGGAAAACACCAATGAAGTATCATCCACAGTACTACAGGAGTTGGTGGAAAAGGAGAAAGCAGTGGATGACATCATGCGCAGTCTAAATACTCAGTTCGTAGTCCTCGCAGCGAAGCTCCATCCGCCGTAAGGCTAGCAGAGTGTCCCGGGATGGGCCACTGGTGAGTCTTAGGGGCCTGTTGGGACGTGTACTTTAAGGGTCTTTAGTTTTGTTAACTCCTCAGTTTTTGTAAGTTGTAAGCGGAGTTATGGCTCAAAATAGTCTTAGGGGTGTTGAGGTTAAGTTAAAGTTTTCTTATTGTAATAAACCCATGGTTTATGTCCAGGGTTTAGGGTTCGGGGTGCCCATGGTTTAAGTCCATGGTTTTGTAAAAGTGCTCTGTATAAAAAGGCACTCTAGTAAATAAGTCAGGTTAGGATTTTTGTGAAAGAAGAATTAAGGTGAAGCTAAGGCTATTTTGTAAGAGAAGGTTTAATCCCAGCTGTGTGCGTGGATGACCTCTGCAGCTGTGTGCACAGAGGGTTTTTTTATAGTGATTAGAAGATCTGCAGCTGTGTGCATAGAGGCCTGCAGCTGTGTGCACGGCTTTAAGAACTTGGAAGGATTTGCTGCTGAGCACGCAGATTAGAACTGTGACTTGTAAAGAAGTTGAATAAAGCGCAGTTCTATGGACGTAACCCCTACACTGGGTGTGAACCACGTTATATCTGGTGTTGTGGTTCCTTGTGTTACTTCTATTATGTTTTGTTATGCATCATTAACTAGATATATCTGATGAATAAGATCGCTGTTAAAATACCTGCTTCGCTGTGAATTCCCAGTAAAGGGTTGTGCAAGTCACTGCTTGTTTATTTTATCTGCGAAGTTATATTCATGAATGTTGGAGCTCTATGTTAATTGATTAGAAGTTATTAAAGGCTAAAGGTACAGTAATATCCCTCTTCTGCTTGTAGAAACCTGATACTGCGGCACCCCATAGCTGTTTCGGGTGAGATTGCAACCTGTTCGCAGGTTGTTGCCGAAAGGGCCAACACTGTGGGTCTTTTGTTGGTGCGAAGTAAAGGTTTACAAACCGGGTCTGCCCTATTTCCCAACAATCATTAATTCTAATGATGATGGCCATCAAAATAATATTAGTCATCCTTGGTGCTTGACAGAGCAACAGAGCAATATTGTAAAATAGGTCATGAGAAAAATCTGGTTTTTGACTAACATAAAGAATATCTTAATGAAAAAAGGTGATTTTGGTGGGGTCAAAACACATGACTGGTATACATTCATTAAGGTAATTGTGATTTTTTAATATATTTCCATATTGGCATGCGCTATTTTATTAATTGTATTATTTTATTCTCTGAGATCAAGAGTAGGTGGTTGCAGTCGATGTGTTCGATGAAGAAGTTGAAGAGGTTGATCATCCAAATCTAGTAAACTATGATCTCATTGACGATGTAGATGACTATATTAGTGAAGATGTCATTGATGATAATGTTGATGTGAATGATCCTTTCATGAATATGTATTCTGAACCAAATCCTGATACAGATGTTGAGTTGGATGAAGAAGAAGATCATGAATGATATTTAATTATTGAAGAGTAGAGGCACATGTTTATATATTTTAGGTCATGATGATCTTTATATTTTTTTATTTCCAAATTCCTTTTTTATATGTTTTTATTTCCAAAGTGCATACCCAATCAAAGAGTTGATTTGTTGTTGAAAGCCTCTTTGCGGGGATAGTTTGTGAGCTTGAAAATCAGTCTACGTGAAGAATTTGTGAGCTTAAAATAAAGTACGCATGCATCACCTCACCTGCGCTTCGAACCTAGATAACCATGGCCGAAATTCAAACAAGGGCATCTAGCATGATGAGCACAACTGAAATGCAGGCATCCTCCTATGTAACCCTAGCTGAAACACAGTTGTCCACAGATGATAGGGTAATAGTAAAAAAAATACAGGAGAAATTTGATGCATGGAGAGATGAAAAGATGTGGCCACCAGGTATGGAAACTATCCTTAGGAAAGCAAAAGTTTTCAACTTTTGTGGGGAATGTTTAGTTATGTTTATGAGGAGATAGGTTAGGCAATTTTGAAATATGATGCTGGGAATACAGAACTCATATTTTTTTGGAAGTAGGTATAACTCGACCCCAATTTGGTTTCCCAAGCTACAAATATTCCACGTAGAGGGAGAGCGATTTGAAGCTCAAGGAAAACCCCCAGACATGAGAAAAACCAGACGGCCAGTAAAATTCGTGGGTGAGAAGCAAATGTTCAGAGGAATGGTTTAAAAATGCAAGATGTTCTTCCCAAAATATACAAAACTTTGATTCAGATTGTCGTTAGGAAAATTCTGAATCATCATAGGTTTGACATTTGGGGTGAATGTATGTAGGTACTGATACATTGGGTGGAAGATATACATTAGATATTCCTTATCTACTGGCTAAGAAACTCCTCACTTCCTTGCAAGAGAGCCAATTAAGGATGGTTAAATTTAGTTTCCTAGGCACACCTCAAAAAATTATTGATTTATGTCGACTCCATGCTACTGAAATAGAGATTGGTGATACCAACCAGCATGGATAAATATATTTGCCAAAACCACCTGTTCATAAAACATACGTTAAGAAACATAAAAGCAGGGAACAAAATGAGAAATTTCCAGTACAGTCTCTTCAGCAAAACGATGAATTAGTACAATATCCTGAGCACCATGGGGAATTACCATTACACCTTGATAAAGAGAACGAGGAATCATGAGTACAAAATCTTGAGCACCATGGTGAATTACTAGTACAATATCCTGATTTGGTCACAAATGATGAAATTTGTGTTGCCATAACTTTGAAAGATTTTAACGGGCCTATAGATAGAGGTCATTGGGAGGAGGTGATAGGCAATGAAATGGATCAAACTATTGCTCACTTTTCCATTCCTCAAGACATTCTTGATAGAATTCCTCCTAAATAGTTGGAAATTGAGTGTGATTCTTCTTCCAAATTAGAATCAGGGGTTTCTGTTATGAATTTAGATATTGTGTCATATAAGTTTGATAGTAGTACGTGTTCATCCTATATGATAAAATGGAGCATTTGAGGGAAAAGCTTCCTATATATTCAATTGGGCGGAAGAGTGCTTGAGAAAAGATGATAATATTTTGCAATGCCTAAAACAGATAGCAGCGTTGTAGAAGATAGTTGTGGATAATCATTTCAGAGCAGACAAAATTATAAAATGGAAAGAAGAAATGGTTAAATTATTATCCAAACAAGTTGATAAACACACTAATGTTGCTGAAAAAGCAATTCAGTCCGTGAGGGTTGTGTATGAAGAGGATTTAGAAAAAGCTAATGCTGAAGCGAGTGAACTCAAAGAAGAGTTGAAAAAAAGACCACCTGTTCTGAATGTACCACCAGTGAGGATAGAAATGGGTCCTTTACAGGTAATGGAGAAGAAAATTAAATAATATGAACAAGTAGTAAAAGAATATTAGTTGAATTGAAAGAGTGGGAGGGAAGCTGTGGAAAAAAAGTTGGAGAATTAGACTCAATAATTTTCGATTTGAGAAAAACCATTTCTATGCAAGCTGATAAGCCAAAAGGAACAACGTTAGCAAGGATATCTGAAACTTTAAAACTTAAAAAACAAAGGAGAGGAAAAAAAAAATCCAGTGAAGAATGTGGTGAGGGTGAAGGTAAGGGTACCAAAGGAGACAATTGTAAGGGTAAGGGAAGAAGGAAAAATACACCTAGAGGTACAATGTCCTTAGAAGAGCGAGATAATTCCCTAGCAAGATTAGAGAAGATGCTACAAGAAAGCTTCTAAGTGAGCCTTGCACTAGGTGATTTGTATGGCCCATCACTGTTACATAAAGAAATGAAAGATAAGATGGCTAGGAAAGATGCAAAAATAAGGGAGTTGGAATCAAAACTCATATAAGGGAGAAAAGTTCAGCATTTGGGATGTGATATGCAAATTCAAACACTTAAGTCCACAATTGCTG